>JAHWFP010061597.1:0-39458 GCA_023313725.1 Lithobius niger
CACAACAGAATTTGGTCTTCATCCCATTCGAGTTTCCAAGTCGGTAGTCGGCTGCACCATGATTGGCTTGCTTTATCTCGTAGAAGATGACAAGGAGGGACAACCGAATTTCCACTACAGTGCTATCATGTACCTTGATGGATTCTTCAGGTAGGCCGGTGTTGGGACTAATAAAAAATTGTATTGCCGCAACTGCTTTTCTGGGTTCATGAGAGAAAGTACAGTTCATAAGCATTGTGACGAGTGCTTCACATTGGCCCCAGACAAAGGTTGAGAATCCCCAGACTTGGCGACAATGCCCTGGAGTTCAAGCACTTTAGTTGGCAGAACAAACATCCCCGGGTCATCTAGGCTAACTTTGAGTGCTTGCTCCAACACGTGTCGAGTCCTCTTCCCGGTCCATCCACCAGTTTCACCACAACCGTTCACAAATACATTCCTTTTAGTTACAGCCACGTCATCATCTGACCAGAAGGGGTGATCATTAACAAGAAATATCATTTTGGAGTGGATGCACTGGAAGACTTCATAAAGCCCTTCGAAAAAAAGGCCGTGAAGTCTGGGGAATTGTCTCCAATCCTTGTCCTCTAGCTCTCACAGAAGAGGAACAGAAACGAATTGAACTCGCACAAACTTGTGACTACTGCAGGGGTGCTTTATACCCGGTGTTGTGCACAATGGAGAACAAGGCTGAGAAGAAATGAAGGTATGGAATCACAACCATTTTCTTTCTGGAAAGTACCGTGGTGCAAGCCACAACAAATGCGAGTTGTCAGCGAGACAAACAAGCGTCATCTCAGTAGTTTTTCACAACTTGGAACGCTACGACAAGCACTTGTTGGTATCGGCCCCAAATACGCCTGAAAGTTCAAGGGTAGTGTGGACATCATTGCAAGGATGCAGGGTGATTCCAAAGCATGTCGATGAATTCGAAAACCCACCACCCGTCACTAAATGTGACCGTCATGCTGCGATTCATAGATAGCCTGAACGTCTTGGCCTCATCCCTCGCAACGTTCGTCACCAACTTAGAAATGTAGGTGGCACCTTCTCCATTCTCACAGCTGGACTAGAAAGAAAAAACATTCGTGACCGTTTCACTGCATTTGATCCATCAATCAACGTTGATTCTCTCCTAAACCTTCTGACACGGAAGGGGAGTACCCCTATAAGTACGTCACTGACGAAAATGTTTTCATTTAAACGGCATTACCTCCAAATGATGCTTTTCACTCGACGGTTAAAGAGGAAGGAATAGATGACGAGGGGATGACGACACACTCAGATCATTTGGATTATATTAGTCGTCAAAATAGTTCCCTCCTACCTTGCCGGATTTCAACTAACAGATCTTTACCTCCTCGCCAAAAGTATTTGAAAATTTTCGTTCCTTCTGCCTCCAAACTTTTAGTCTTGACCCTAGCTACTACACCCGATTTCTACTGGGATGCGGCAATTTGTCAGTCCAAAGCTAAACTAGAGTTGTTCACACACATTAAGAAATATAACTTTATCAAATCTGGCATCAGAGGTGGGCTATCTTATATCGCACGACACTATGCCGCAGCTAATAAACACTACTTTCTCATGACTTTTGACCCCGAGCGTCCCATCTCCTTCTTCGTCTACTTGGATGCCAACAATCTGTACGGCTGGGCCATGATCCAGAAGTTACCACACGGGTACTTTAAGTGGTTCAGCAAACGACAGATTCGTGACTTCCTAAACGATTTCTACGTGTTGGTTGATGAAAAGAGACTCTTAACGGTTCCGGATGACGGAGAATACAGTTACATTTTCGAAGCGGACGTCGACTACCCTTCTGTGTTACACAATATGCACAATGACTACCCATTAGTCCCTGAATCATTGAAGATCAACTCTTCGATGGTTTCACCATTCTCTGAGAGGGTAGCCAAGGAAATAGGTCATGGGATCAAGGCAACCACCAAGCTAACATCCAACCTTTTATATAAAAAAAAAAAATACGTGGTTCACTTTATAAACATGAAATTCTGTCTGCGACAAGGGATGGTTCTCGTGTTGTATCTGCCGTGTCTTAGGTTTCAAGCAGAAGGCATGGCTGAAACCTTACATGGAGGGCAACACCGTAAGAAGGCAGGCTGCTCAGAACGATTTTGTCAGGAACTTCTACAAACTGGGAAATAATGTAGTTTTTGGAAAGCCTCTCAACAGAAACAGAACAGGCTGTCTGTTAAAATCTCCGCCAAAGTAGAAAAGACACTGAAACATACCTTTCTCCCACACACAGACTCCTCTGAAATCCTCAACAAGAACCTGGTCTCCGTACTTCTCAAGGCCCGCACCATCGATTGTGACCTTTCCATCTATTCCAGCTTCACAATCTTAGAACCAATGTCAATGTAACCAATTTCATTATAAAGTCATCAAACCCAAGTACGGAGAGAGAGCTTTGCTTTTGTTCACTGATACGGACTGTCTGTTCTACTTGATGGAGACGCCAGACATCTACACATTATGAAAAATGTAAGCACTGGAACAAGTATGTTGAACAAGAGAAGCCCAAAGTGCACAATGTAATTACAACACAACCCGACGTTTCGAGCTAGCTCCAGCTCATTATCAAGGGAAAAACAAAATAAAATACACTTAAAATTGCATAAAGTTGCAAACCGACAAATGCAGGCAAGACTGCCTAAGTCAAACCACAATTGGAACAAGTTAAAAAAATTAAAAAAATTTTAAAAAGAGGAAAAGGAGAGTGACCTCTTTGTGCTGAAAGCACTTCTACTTGTGCTTTCAGTACAAAGAGGTCACTCTCCTCTTCCCCTTTTTTTAAATTTTTTAATTTTTTTAACTTGTTCGAATTGTGGTTTGACTTAGGCAGTTTTGCCTGCATTTGTCGGTTTGCAACTTTATGCATGCATTTGTCGGTTTGCAACTTTATGCAATTTTAAGTGTATTTTATTTTGTTTTTCCCTTGATAATGAGTTGGAGCTAGCTCGAAACGTCGGGTCGTGTTGTATTTACATGTGCACTTTGGGCTTCTCTTGTTCAACATAGATATCTGCACAGACATGAAGGAACATAGCGAGTAGTTTGACACCTCTAATTATGATAGAGAACACCCCTTCTGGCACTGACAACAAGCAGGTTCTCGGCAAGTAAAAGGACGAGCGGGGTGGGGTTCCCGTGAAAGAGTTTGTCAGCCTCAGATTAAAAATGTATTCTTGCATCACTCAGTGAGAGAGAACCAGACAGATAAAAGGATCGATAGGACCTTAGTCAAAAAACACCTGACGCATGAGGATTGCAAGCGATGCCATGGACACCATACCGTTGAGAAGGGGACATGGACCAGCATTCATAGTAGACAACACCAGATTGCAACCGACACCATAACGAAGTCTTTCTTCTCACCCTATGATGACAAGTGTTTCATTCTGGAATACAGAGCACACCCGTACGCCCATGGTCACTACAACTTCAACGAGGGCTTCGATTCGGATGTGGACCTTAACAGTGACTTGGAGGAGGTTGAAAAGATAGATTGTGAGGGGGAAGTCTTGAATAGCGAGAACGTGAGTGGAGAAGCACTAGTGGAAGGCATAATGTCCTGTCGATCGGAACAGCAGATGGTAAAGTTAGACGAGGGGGTGAGAAGAAGAGAGGCTGATAGGTTGAGAAAGCTAGCTGCAGAGAAGGAGAGATGTGCAGCCATGAGGCAAGATAAGAAGCAGCTGAGAAGAGAGCAGAAAGCAGCTGTGGATCGGAAGCAATATCAAGAGTAGGGAGGATAACGGTGTTAGAGGGAGAAATGTAAAGGTATGTCGGAGGAAGAGAAGGCCTTCTCTTCTTTAACAAAAGGCCGTCTTCTTTAACAAAAGGAGACGGGAACAAAATGCTGCGAAGAAGAAGAGTCCCTAAATCAACCCCCTTATTTACACAGTGCAGGCGGTAGTACCAACGGGGACTTTGTGGAGCCTATCAGATAATGATGCCTAGACTGAATCGTGTTAAGTCGTCTGTACCCTTACCCCCTCATATTAATCAAGATTTCTAAATCTGCCAATCCCCCATCCCCTTCCATATACATTTTTTTGTTTTCTTGGCCCAAATGTCCCAAATTCCTAGAGTCCCTACCCCCTACCTCTCCGACATACTACAGCCATGAAGTGGCGGAGTGGCTGAGTAACCATAGTAATGAAGCAGTGAAACCAGTAGCTGTATTTGCCCTTGTTAATTAAAATGAGAGGCTATTTAATCCATCTTACAAAATTAAACATCTTAAGGCCAAATGAACTTAAAGGAGCAAAGTATTCACCTGATCACAAAAATATTACCCCAAAATGGTGGTCTTCAATATAGTCCTCCCCAAAATGGCGACCTTCAATATTGTACTCTCCAAGATGGTGACTTTCAATATGGTACTCCGCAAGATGGCAACCTTCAATTGGTACGCCACAAGATTGCGGTCTTCGATATAGTACTCCCCGAATATGGCGACCCTCAATATGGTACACCCCAAGATACCAAACATCCCAAGATGGCGGACGTCAATGTAGTACACCCCAAGATGGTAACACCCCAAAATGGTGGACAATAAGTGACATCATAGAAATAGGAAATCGAAATTAGAAACCAGAAATCGTCACTAGAAACAGGAAGAGGAAGAGCAGCCAACTTCCAAAATGGTGGCACTTCTGGATGAGACAGGAAGTAACGTCTTTCAAAATTATGGTATTTCCGGTTCTGCTTCTGGTATCCATGGAGGTCGCCATCTTCGAATATCGCCACACTTCCAGTTTACATGGGTGTTGCTGTCTTGGAAAATGTCAGCTGGATCAGAAGTGACATCACCCAAGAAAGCAGATTGGAAGTGACGTCACCGAAGATAGCAGATCGGAAGTGACATTTTAGCTCGGCCGACCAGAAGTGACATCATCCAAGGTGGTGGACCGGAAGTGACGTCATAGCCCCGTCACCGGAAGTGATGTCATCTTGTAGTCCTGGCAGGACGAATATAGTACTATATTACTACTGAGGAAAGCTCCTCAAGAATTTTGTCCAGGGCCCCGAGTAACCTTAAACCGGCCCTGATTGTTATATGGGAACAATCTCACCTGGATCATCAGTAGAAGAACATGTGGTGACATACCTACAGATTTATCGTCCTGCAGTGGAGTATGTGTTAGACTTACTCAAAGGTATGGCTTTTGCATATTGCTAAGAATAGTGAAAATTAAGCCAGAGCTGAGCTAACATAGAAATTTATCAAGACTGCTTCAGGGAATGAGTGCAATATAACAACAGATGACTAACCGATGCCTCAGTGTCACACATAGCACAGAATGGTGACTCAGCCCACCCCATCCAATGCCTGTGACTAGATAACAATGTGTGCTTGGTTCTCAGACGTGGCAGTAACCAGGCCATCCAGTACGGAAGGTGATCCGGAGGCAATGAAAATCTATAGACCGGGTGGAGCTGGAACAGGACTCGTCCCGTTGTGGCGTGCTCCACTCTCTGTTCCAGGACGCAAGAGTCCAGGAGCGCAAGGCTGCTTGATGCGCTCGGACTGACTAGGTGATGCGACATCCATCACCCAGATGCTCAGTGATGCGACTTCCACAATGTGCTTCAACATATTTCGCAGTTGCATCAGCACATTCGTTCCCAAAGCAGCCACTGTGCCCACGCACACATGCCACTGTGACGTTTGTGTAGCGACCCACAATTTCCAGCACACCGTGAAGATAAGTGGCTCACAAACAGTCATGGTCGCTAGCACACTTCAAATAAACATAAGAAGATCCTAAGTGATGGCAGTTACAAATCAGTCGCAGCATCGAGCGCTACGGAAATGGCAGCCAGCTCACAGACAAGCTGGTAGAGACTGCATACAGCACCCTCCCTACCTTCAACTTGAGTGCCGCAACATCAAGCGTTACAGAAATGGCAGCCAACTCATACACAAAGCTGGAAGAGACTGCATATAGCGCTCTCCGTACCTTCAACTTTAGTGCTGGGGTGCAAACTCCATCTCCACCTGATTTATAGTCCGGTGCAATTAGCAGTTTAGGTCGGAAAAAATTCCCACACTTGAAACTTGGCAGTTGAAACTTGGAATTTGGCACTTGAAACTTGGAGTTGAAACTTGGCAGTTAAGTCAAGAAATACTACCCGAGCAACATACTAAAAGTCCCCTAAAATCCCACACGAGCTTTTACCACCATTTTGAAAAAAAAAACGGCCGCCCTACCAAATTGTATATTTTCCTTAAATATCGCACGAACTATCACTCCTACCGAAAATTTTACAGAGAAACAAACTACAGATAGCAATATAGTCTCTACAAGAAAGGTCCTTATGATGTTTTCGTTTTAACCAGCCGTTTTTTTTTTTTTGCAATTTACTGGTTTACTGAAAAATGCGATGAATTTTGTAAAAATTTCCAGCAAATTACGTATTTTCTTAAATATTACACGAACTATCACTCCTACCGAAAATTTTATAAAGAAATAAGTTAATAACAAAAACTCTACAAGAGGGGTCCTTATGATGTTTTCGTTAAAACCAACCATATTGTATGCAATCTACTGGTTTCCTGAAAACGTGATGATTTTTGGAAAAATGGCTGCCGCTGTGCACCAAATTATCTATTTAGTGGGGTGGGGAGGCTGAAAACGGTTTCACATCCGGCAACCATTTTTTTGCCTTTGGTTTCAGTTAGTACATGGGTAGAGGAGTCTAAAATTCCGGGTCACAATTTTTCATGCACCTCACCAAAAAAAAAAAAGGAGTTTGGGGCTGTAACTCTTTAACCGTCAACAAATCGACAGCAAAAAGTGAAGCAAAAACTTTCCGCACACAAATTGATATACATCTTTTACGCAAAAGCAACCCTTGAACCCCAAAATCGTATTTAATTTATGTGACCCTTAATTTGCGCGAAAAAGACGTTTTTTCAATTGGTTGTTATAGTGATTTTCGTGTTCGAAGTGTTCTTGCGAGCCATCTGATAGCCCGAAATGGACATGCTTATAATTTTTTGAAAGATCGTGATCTATTCTAACCGAAATTGTTTAGCTTAGACAGGGGCCGTTCTACGCCCTTTTAAAGGTGAAGAGGTAATGGCGTAGCAGCAAAAGCGTATGGTTATTTTCGAATTCAAAGTACTCTTGCAAGCCATCGAATGGCCCGAGATGGAAATGCTTGGGATATTCTGCAAGATGGGGATCTATTCTTTCCATCAATCCTAGCCTAATTGTGTAGGTAAGATAGGGGCCGTCCTATGCCTATTTTAAATTGTAGCTGTAATTGGTGTAGCGGCTAGTTTCTATTTCAAAGTGCCATTGTAATCCTCATAGTTGTACTTGTATCTAAGCAAAACAATTCCGGTTAGGATTGGTGGAAAGAATAGGTCGCCACCGTTCAGAAAATCCTAAGCATTTCTATTTTGGGCTATTAGAGGGCTCGCAACAGCACTTTGAATTTGAAAATCACCATACATTTTCGCTGATACGCCATTACCTCTTCACCTTTAAATGGGCGTAGGACGATCCCTATCTAAGCTAAACAATTTCGGTTAGGACTGATCGAAAGAATAGATCACCATCTTTCAGAAAATCTTAAGGATGTCTATTTTGGGCTATTAGATGGTTCACAAGAAGACTTCAAACACAAAATTCACTATAACAACCAACTGAAAAAAGGGGTTTTCGCACCAATTAAGGGTGATATAGTTTAAATACAATTTTGTGTCAAGGGTTGCTTTTACGTAAAAGATGTATATCACTTTTGTGTAATGAAAGTTTTTGCTTCACATTATGCTTGACGGTTAAAGAGTTACAACCACAAAACCATTATTTTTTTTTAGTACGGGGGGCTGGGGGGAGGGGTGGCATGAAAAATTGAGGGGGCATGACAAATTGTGACCCGAGATTTTTAGATATCTCTACTCATGTACTAACTGAAACCAAAGAGGCAAATTGGTTACCGGATATGAAACTTTTTCAGCCTCCCCACTCCATTAAATAGATAATTTGAGACACGGCGGTGGCCATTTTTTCAAAAATCTTCACGCTTTCAGGAAACCAGTAGATTGCTGTTGATTTTAACGAAAATATCATAAGGACCTTTCTTGTAGAGACTTTTGCTGTCTATAGTTTATTTCGCTATAACATTTTTTCGGTAGGAGTGATAGTTCGTGCGATATTTAAGAAAATATACAATTCGGTAGCCGGTGGCGGCCATTTTTTCAAAATGGCGGCGAAAGCTCCTGTGGGATTTTAGGGGACTTTTAGTATGTTACTCAGGGAGTATTTCTGGACATATCTGCTAAGTTTTATCTTTATGGGAATTTTTTCCAAATTTCGTCAAAAAATGATCTAATTGAACCGGACTATTAGTCCGCTTAATACAAGAGGCATCGCAGAAAACATCAGAGGCAGAGCATTACCCGGATCGAAGACTGTGTCAAGATACACGCACCACCACCACGGGCAGGGTGGGCACACTGACGAAGCAGCCATCAACGGGCACAGGGATATATCCTGAAGAAGCAAACGCCTCTCCCAGCAGCACCAAGGCTTTTACGAGACTTGTCACTTAATACACAATAATCAGATAGGATACACCTTACAGGATCACTTGAGTGCTTGCTCAAGTTTCGGAGGCAGAGTGCCAACAAAAGCTCATCTGCTTTGAGACGCAGCGGGGGTTCACCGTCTGTGACCGTCTTTATAGGCAATCGTTAAAGCAAACCTGGGGGCTGCGAAGATGCCGCAGGGCAGGCACAAGTAAAGACAGGTGGTAATCAATAGTCGACCTAACGAAAGGCCTGAATACGGACAGCAGAGCACCATGCTGCACAGTCCAACGCCGGACCAGAGCCCTGAGATTCGGGAGGTAGCATGCAACCTTCTCTTCAGCAATTGTACATGAGAGGTACATTCCAAACCAACATTGAGTAGGATTCCCAGATACCTAACGTTAGCGGTCGCAGTTACAAGAGTGCCATTCACTTGCACACTAAGTGTGATGGCGCGCACTGCTGCTGAACGAAAAAAAATCATTAGTTCTGTCATTGCAGCTGGGGCAAGTGATAGACAGTGCACAGCGAGACGGACAGCCACACAGTCCAGAGCGAAACAGCCACTGACGAAACAGCCATCATCGGGCACAGGGATATATCCTGAAGAAGCAAAACGCCTCTACCAGCAGCACCACTGGTAGTCTAGAACACCCCCTTAAACTTACAGCAAGTGGCACTTGAGAAAGTATGTACTTAAGTATGTACTTTGCTCGCAAATGAAGTATTTACTCAAGTTACGTTATAAATTTAATGGTCAACTCACACTTGCAAACAAAATGATCTAATTTACTTCGTCTCCTTCAGCAAAATTTACAACAAGTATTATTTACAACGTGACATCGATCAACTTGAATTTGTCCTACAAGACGACAAAGAGCATCTCTGCCGCTTGTAGCTACCTTTTGCGAGTGTCTCTGGCAGTAAAACGTTCTTTCCATTTATACACAAGCTTCCTGCCTAAAGTCAAGCTACAAGTTGCAAAGAATGGAACGTCAGTCCACGTGGAAAAGCTGTTGCTTCATACGGTGTTCGATGGCTGGCAAATGTTTCCAAAAGTTCTTACTTGTCAAAAGGTGGTAATGACTCATAATTGCTGATAATTAGCTAATGACTGTCATTAGTGTTCGAATGGAACGATACGGCCAAACCTTAAACCTCCAACCCTAGATTGAGACTTGTTGCTAAACAAATCTCGGTAAGCTGCTGGTTCCCTAGTGATGTCAATCACCAGGGTGGCACAAAGAAGGCTTCAGACCACACGCAGTTGGGAAACACCACCACCTTCCTTCCTGAGCACACACAGCCATTACGCACTCCACTCCACACACAACTTGCACCGCATTTCACCAGCATCACACAACCGCTTCTAACCACAACTCCATCAACCAACACAGCACCGCTTCACCTCTTCACATAACGTTTGCAACACAGCAACAGGGCCAGCACATCACCAAACCCCCCCACTGACAACTCCCTGCGTTGCACCCAAAATCACACCTCTTTTTCCTCGATCACATTCTTTAACAAGCAAACCATCCACTAATACTTTCCGCACACCATAAGAAAGCTCAAAATAGACTTTCTTTTTGCTCCATCGCAAATCAAACCGATCTCAACACACCACTGTACCACACATAAACCACACCAAACAAACCAACCTCCAGTTGCAGCTCAACAGTTAGTTACATAGTTCACCACCGGAGATTTATATTCTGCTGAGGGCATCAGCGTTAGCATTGTCGACACCACGGCGATGTTCAATGCTAAAGGACAAATCTTGGGGGAAAAAAAAGACCAACGTAACAGTCTACCATTGTTGTACCCCTGCGTTTTGAGCTAAACCAGTGGATTGTGGTCAGTTTGAAAATAAATTCAGACATAGCCAAATACAGCATTAGCTTTTTTATTCCCCAGATAAATGCTAAACATTCTTTTTTCAATCGTACTCCACCCCAGCTCTTGTTTGTTAAGCTTCCTAGAAAGAAACAATACAGGATGTTCTTCCCCATCATCCCCATCCTGAGACAAAACCAAAGCAATACCTCTGTCACATGCATCCGTTTGTACTTTGTACACTTTATCTGGGTTTGGTGCCGCCAACACAGGAGGAGAAGCCAGTATTTATTTTAGCTTACTGAAAGCCCTATCATAAGACTCATCCCAAACTACCTTATCTGGCGCCCCCTTTTTTAGCCTGTATGGAAATAGCAAAACCAACTGTGCATAGTCACGTACGTAATGCGAATAATAGCCCATGAGTCCTAGTACAGACTTAATATCTTTCTTACTTTTGGGTATTGGTAACTCAACAATTGCTCGTATCTAACATCCGACGGCCATCTACGTCCCTCTCTTACTTTGTGACCCATAAACATAGCTTGTTGCATGCCCAGCTGACATTTCTTCGGATTGATAGTAAGACCAGCATCCTTAACTTTGCGCAAAAAGGCCAAAACATGCTCCAAATGCTCAGGCAAATCAGTTGCAATCACTGGCACATCGTCTAAGAATGGCCTGGCAAACTCATAAATATCCCTACATACCTCAGTCATCAAACGCTGAAAGTAGAACGTTGCGTTGACCAGTCCCATGTTCATTTTTAAATACTCAAACACACCCAAATGAGTGTTTATGGCCGTCATTTTGATGGCCCTGGGCGAATTTGGAATCTGCCAAAAACCCCTGACTAGGTCAAACACAGAGATAACCTTTGCTGCCGCTACCCACTCAACCATTTCTTCCAAATAAGGCATTGGGAACCTCTGCACCTTAGTTCCTCCGTTCAATTCCCTGTAATCCGCAACAGGCCTTGGCATTTTTTCCTCCTCAGTGACTATCAAAATAGGCGAAGCATTACTGCTTTTCCCAGGCCTAATCACTCCTAATGCGAACATTCTTTTAATTTCCGTTTCAATTAATTCCTTCTGTTTGGGTGAGTACCGGTGCAATTGCTTCTGTACCGTCACTTCCCGGTCTATTTCAATGTCAAATTCAACCAAGTCGATGGTGCCCGGCTCGAAAGAGAACACCCCGGAACTTGGTCAAAAACCCTGATCAAATCATTGATCTCTTCGTCCGACAGAGGCCCAACCTTTGCTACCTCTATCACTTCCTTGCCTGTAAAATAACCTTTTTTTCACCTGAATCCCACGTATGCGTTTCTAATTCCACGCCATTTCCTCTTTCCTCACCTTGTCCTTTTAATTCATGCATACCTACTTCATTTATGGTCGTAACCTCCTCATAAAACGGTTTCATCAAGTTAGCATGGTACATTTTCACTTTGTCACCATTTTTATTTATTTTTATTCTGTAGTTTACCTCACCAACCTTCTCTACAACTTCATATGGGCCTTTCCAAAATGCTGCTAACTTGTCCTAACGATCCATTTTTAACAACAATACCTTACTACCAGGCTCATACTCACGTAATCTCGCCTGTTTGTCGTAATAAACTTTATTAAGCCTTTGTGCTGCCATTGTTGCAGTGTTTGCCATTTCCTTCTCATTCTTACAATCGTTCAATCTTTCTACCACATAGTCCACCACAGTAGAATTTACATGTACAGTCACAGTCATAAAAAACGCCTCTCTTATACGGAAAATCATTGCAACAATAGTCCTAAAGAGCAACAATGATTCCAAAGATTCATTGTTACGATGTTTGGCTAAGCAGATTCGCATTTGATGCGGGTTCCATTGTTCTAACGCAGTAGTTCTCTATAGATACACTAGAATTTATGGTAAATAAGCTACGTATAAGTAAATTCAATTTTAGTGTTAACGTTAAACTAGTTTAGAACTTTAATAATATTTAAAAACTGCTTCAAACTTTTAATTTGAGCAATGAAATTCCTATGGAAAACTTAATATGAATTTTGGGTTTGAAAATTCAAGGTTTTGAGGGGGGGGGGGAGGCAGGGGCATTAAAAATCTGAAGCATTTTTTAACTCTTTACTACAATCCCAAATATTTGTTTACCTCTCCTTCCAGTTCCAGACTTACATTTCTGAATCGTGCGTGAAAACTCGGAAAAATCGTCGGAAGAATATTAATTTTGAAAATGACTAACTTAATTTTTTGTCTTCTGTACAGCCGAAACGTCTGGGAAGAATATAGCAACGACTTTGTCCGTACGTCCGTTGACTTTTCCAGTGGTAGTCAAATGACTTTGGGCAAGTGACTGCAGTGAATTCCTGGTCGCAACTGATCTTCTGTTAACCCAGTCCATCATGATAGGGCGCACACCTTTATCATACATTGCAACAGCATTCTCTATATACTATAATCTAAAAGTGGTAACATCACAATTGCCGGTTTAAAATGTCCTAGCTTTTAGGCCTCGTTTTAGATTTTAGGCGCAATTGTCAGCTTTTAGGCCTAATTTTTACCGGCCGTTTTAATTTCGTAAATAGCAGCTAACGGAGAATTGGGTTCGAGAGTAGGTCTATTCATCCACGCAACATGGTGTCGAGACTATTTTACACAAAGCTAATGTGTGTCATTAACGAAATCTTTTTTTTTTTTGCAGATGCGTATCTTCCTGTAGTGGTTAAATGTGACGATCAAATGTTATTATTTCATTGAGTTACTTCGACAAAGCCTATTAGCTATAAGGAAGCAACGATGTTTTAATTCGCTGTTTTTTTTTAAAGTCCATTTGACCACCATTAAAATAGACGACGGACGGATAGACAAAGTTGCCGTTTCGGCTGTAAAGACGTCTAAAAGCATGGCAAATTAAAACGTCGTTAATTCCTTATAGATAATAGGCTTTATCAAACTCAAAACCGGACTGGCTTCAGGAAGCTAAAAATAAAAAGTCTGTCTAGGGATCTCTATAGGTGAGAGAAGCTTGATTTTAATATAATAGGCTCTCTCGACTTAAGTCAATAAAATAATAACATTTGATCACCTCATTTAACCACAGCAGGAAGCCACGCAACATTAAATAAAATAAAATATTTCGTTAACGACACACATCAGCTTCATTTAAAATACTCTCGACACCATGTTGCATGGATGAATAGGCAAACTCTTGAACCCAATTCTCTTAGCTGCTACTTACGAAATTAAAACGGCAAATAAAAAAAATCAGGCCTAAAAGCTGAACGTTGGGCCTAAAATTACGTTGCCGAAATCTGGACACTGTGTTGCATAAATGAATAGGCATACTCTCGAACCCAATTTTCCGTTAACTACTATTTAACAAATTAAAACGACAAGTAAACAGTAGGCTTTAAAGCTGACAATTTTGCCTAAATCTAAATTATATGTTTTGCTAAACGCTAACATATTTGTTCACCGGTAATTGGTATGGTTACTATTTTTAAATAGTATAATAGAGTCGCTGTTGCAGTGCTCGATAGAGGTGTGTACCTCAGTATTTTCATTGAAAAAGTGGCGGAAGTGAACAGAAGACCGGTTGCGATTAGGCAGTCGCTGCAGCCGTTCGTTGGGTGAGGTGCCCCCTCTACATAGACCGTGTTGTCCGTGTATGCCTTTGGCCGGCTCTATTAAAACTTAAATTTCGAAGATTTCATGTCGTAATATAAAACTGATAACTTCGAATTTATTTTTTGAATTAATATAGTTTTAGTAATACTTTCAAAAGTATTACTAAATTACTGTATTACTGTATTACTGTATGTAATGAAATTATTAGTTGATATGTTTAAATCGATTACAACATAAATTTACCGCAGTGACCAGCAATAAATGTTACTAATCTTGGTAACGATTTTAACAAGCTCTTGCACTTTTCAATACAGCCAAGGCGGTAAAACGTCACACTCTGTGCCTCCAGTCCATCGTGGATGCAAATAGTATAAAGAGACGGTTGGGAAGGGGGATGAGAAATAGTCCCTAATACAACGTTTACGCAAGTAAGAGTCGTATTCGATGTTTGCCCTCATTTTACCCTATATTTTACCGTAAAACACGTCCAAGTGTTAAATGGACGAACGAAACAAGACCAGTAAAAGCATCTTTACAAAAAAAAATTATCTCGAAAATTCTGAACAAAAATTGATAATCTGTCCAAAGAAATAAATAATAAATAAATAAATAATTTTAATAAAAGAAACAATGCTACTACGACAGGCCTGTGTTCGTTTGTTTGGGAGTAATAACTGAAGGGCATGAATAAAGTTTTACAGAAAAATAACGTTTTCGTAAGAGTATTTAAATGCCTAATTTAAAATGTTGACTCAGAACCTTCTTGATTAGCCTCTTGCTCCAAAACTCTGAAAGAGCGTCAGTGAAGCACTGAAACAGGGGTTTGTTTGTCAACTTGGCTCCAAAATTCTTTTTTTTTTTAATAACTTTGGGTTACAAGTTTAAAGCTGTTAAAATAGATCAGACATTATCCCAAATACAACAACAGAACGGTGTGAAGATCTTTGTTCTGCGTCGAAATGATAGCACGCACAGAAATATTGTTATCGTTCTAGTTTGTTAAAGGCAACAATTAGAACGTAAACCCCGATAAAGCGAAAAAAGGCGATTTTTTTGACTGTGACTGTACCTCCTTTGCCTAACCATTTTCACCTTAACAATGTAAGTGGGGGTCCTTACATTCCTACCATACACCAATTCTGCTGGAGTAAAATATCCCATTCCTCCGGGTATTCAGCCACCAGGGCTCTGATGATGTCCTTTAATGTCTGGTGCATTCTCTCCACCGCCCGTGATTGTGGGTGATACGAAGTGCTATTAATTAGATCAATACCACACCTCTCAAGAAAGCACGTCGTCAGTTCCGATATGAACGGTTTTCCGAGGTCGGATTGGAGCAATCCTGGGAAGCCTACCCTTGAAAATATACCAAGCAGCTCGTTCACCACCGTGTGTGAATTTGCTTCCTTCACTGCCACTGCTTCTAGATACATCGTAGCCATATCCAACAATGTCAAAACACACTTATTATAAATTCAATGGTGTAAAATACTTCAAACTTCAAAAAACTTCGTACTTGGAGTTGAAGGACTTCTTACTTCTAGAGGACTTGGTTCGTGACCACCGCTGCCGCCATTATAAATTCAATGGTCGGCCAAAAAAATTCTTACTAGTTCGAAACGTAGAGGAAAAAAATACTTCTTGGAGTTGAAGGGCACGTAGGTTAGTCTCCACCGCTGGCCACAATTATAAATTCAGTGGGTCGACTCATGCTTGCAAACAAAATGATCCAATTTACTTCGTCTCCTTCAGCAAAATTTACAACAGGTATTATTTACAACGTGACATCACTCAACTTGAATTTGTCCTACAAGACGACAAAGACAGTGGCGTAACTTCAAAATTTTGGCCCGGAGGCAGCAGTGCAGTGAAGGGCCCCACTTCATGAAAAAATTCACTTATTGCCACACGGGAGAGCCCAGTGGAGGGCCCCTTTCATTAAAAAAAGAAATTGTAGTTTTGCCACACAAGGCAAGAGTCCAGTGGAAACCTCCCCCCCCCTCTCCCCTGAGGTTGGCGCTAATGACCAAACTGTCGACGCGCCCTTAAGCCTCATTCCCCCCCCCCCTCTCCCTCCACCTTTTCCTTCAGTGCAGGCCCTTCACACAAAAAATTGCATTTTGTTGCCACATAAAGCGAAAGCCCAGTGGAGGTCTTCAAAACAAAAATTGTATTTTTTGCCACATGCGGCGAGAGCCCAGTGGTGCCCGCACTCCCCCCCCCCCCCGGGGGGGGGCGAAAGGGGGGGGATAAGGTTTTGGCGGCACAAGAAACTTACCTTTTTTCACGAAACTATAGCAATAACTTCTGATATTTTGCGGTTACAAAACAATTTAAATTGGGGCCAGTGAGGGGGCCCCCAAAGTCGGTGGGCCCGGAGGCGGCTGCCTCCTCTGCCTCATTGTAGTTACGCCACTGGACAAAGAGCATATCTGCTGCTTGTAGCTACCTTTTGTGAGTGTCTCTGGCGGTAAAACGTTCTGTCCATTTATAGCAAGTTTCCCACCAAAAGCCAAGTTACAAGTTGCAAAGAATGGAACGTCAGTCCACGTGGAAAAGTTGTTGCTTCATACGGTGTTCGATGGCTGGCAAATGTTTCCAAAAGTTCTTACTTGTCGAACGGGTAATGACCCATAATTGTTGATAATTAGCTAATGACTGTCATTAGTGTTTGAATGGAACGATACGGCCAAACCTTACAACGTTGACTAGTCTAAAACGCCAGTGCTGAGTGTCAACTAATCACTTATACAAGTACCAATTCCGTTGTCACTGAAGCACAAAGCATGTACTTCAAGTGGTCAGTGTGACGTCATTTCCAAGCTCTGTAGAGCCAAATTAATGAATAGAACGTACGTATGCTACCAATTTACATCAAGAGTGCAACCTCATTCCCGAACTGGTTGCACACACATGGGACTAATTAGGAACAGCCACAATTAAGAAAAAGGATTGTTATTGTTGATTGGTTGGTTTGTGCAGTGACGTGATCCTGCCACTAAATAATCTCTATGACAACGATGCAGATGCAGAAATAGTCCACATAATAAACGTGAGTAAAGAGGAGGGCCATCCCTCTATATCTGCACCGCTGATACCTCTACCCAGGGTTCATCAGAGTTTCTAAAGAAGGCACAGGATTCAGACAACCATGTTGATTCGAAAGCCACTGTCGTATGGTAGCAACTCTAGTAATTGCCTGGCTTTGTGCTGCACATAAACGTTACTGCATGAAAATCTACAACTATCATGGGCTGACCCATAATAACAGCCTCCAACATGTGAAAAGAGATCTGCAGTACATATTCATTGTACATTTCGAGGCAACGTTACCTTCCTGTTACGAAATACCTGCAATGTATGTTCAGTACACCAATGGCACGGATATCAATGTGTTTGTAGGGTCCGACATCTGGAAATTGTGGTGTGTATATGGGTTCTCTTACTTTGTTATAGAATCTATATTGCACTGTATTGCTTGTTGCCAACGGGGAATTGAACGTGCCGTTCCCATAAAGCAGCAATGATCCTGGCGACCCTTGTTACACAACGTGAAACGGTTTTCTGGGATAACCCAACAGAGTCACCTACAGTTTGCTGGATGCTTCCTGTAGCAAAGTAACTTGCTGCAATTAGTAAGTGCTGCATTATTGGAATCGAATTTTTACGCAGGATGTATCTTTCCAGTGATGCTATGCCATTGAGGAAAATTGTTTCAACATCCTGTAACAATTTCAGGAGGTCTTGCTCATCCTGGGTCTCCTTCAGAGCTGCACTGTACTACCAACTTGGTACTTCAGGGTATTCCACAGCACACTTGGAAGATACTCAACCTTAAGGGCTTGCCAGTTCTAAGGGGATTCTCAGACTACTGATGTGGCACTTAAGTATGTACTTTAAGCTAAGTGGGTTTAAAGACTACCACAGCAAGGCTTTTACGAGACCTGTCACTTAATGCACAATAATCAGATAGGATACGCCCTACAGGATCACTTGAGTGCTTGCTCAAGTTTCAGAAGTAGAGAGCCAACAAAAGCTCATCTGCTCTGAGATGCAGCGGGGGCGTACCTGTCTCCACACCCAGAGTATGAAATGGGGTGGTAGAAAGACAGTCTGTGACCGTCTTTATAGGCAATCGTTTAAGCAATCCTGGGGGCTGCGAGGATGCCTCAGGGCAGTCAATAGTCGACCTAACGAAAGGCCTGAATACTGACAGCAGAGCACCATGCTGCACAGTCTGATGCCGGACCAGAGCCTTGAGAATCGAGAGGTGGCATGCAACCTTCTCTTCAGCAATTGTACATGAGAGGTTCATTCCAAACCAACATCGAGTAGACTCCCAGATACCTAACATTAGCGATCGCAGTTACAAGAGTGCCGTTCTTGCACACTAAGTGTGATGGCGCGCACTGCCGCTGAACGAGAAAACATCATTAGCTCCGTCTTAGCAGCTGGGGCAAGTGATAGACAGCGCACAGCGAGACGGACAGCCACACAGTACAGAGCAGCCAGGATGAGCGACCCAAGAGAAGCCGGGTCTGCGCTAACAAACCAGAGAGCAATGTCGTCTGTAGCACTCTGGCGCATTTCAAGAAGAGCATTGTTAATTACCATGCAAATAGCACTGGACTTAAACGGCTGCCTTGCGACAGACAACGGTCAGAAGTTGCCTGAGATAACCAGAACCCATTGCTCCTGGTCACAAAGGTTCGACAGCCAAGCAGCGCAGGCACAGCCTGTGACAACCTGCGACCAACTCCCATGATGGCAAGGGCGGTTCGTAACCATTCAATGCTAACGGTGTCGTAGGCTGCTCTTATGTCTAAACACACCGCTACAACGGCGTTCCCATGTGCCCAGGCTTCTCGGATCCCTGACAGAAGGAAGAGAACAGCATCTTGCACCCTTCGGTTCGTCCTGTAGCCAAACTGTACACTGGCTAGATGCTCATTGTATTCCAAGTGCCAGTTCAATCGCTGAACGAGCATCCGCTTATACACTTTTCGCCTCTTTGCAACAACAGTGTATTCTGATAATTAAGTAGTGAAATAATGGGCGCATAACACTTAAGCAAGTTATAATAGACTGTTGGATGACAACACAAACAATGGTTACAACAATAATTTTGCATTTTCGCGCCACATGCTTCTAGTTGCACCCCCTATTTTAGAAAAAGGCTCTTCCCTATACGACGCTTTACCTGTGTGTCGAAATTTAGATTTGGGAACATTCTCTAGTGAGCTGTACACCCTATGAGAATTATCATGGGAGCCGTCGAATTAGCCAGCTAGCTAGTAATTAGTTACTGGTAACTCATAGCTATACGTTATTGAGGGCACGTTTTCTTCGTAAAGGACACATTCGCACATTTAATGTTGAGGTTTTCTTCGTTACTGGACCAAACACACCTGCTTCCGACGTTTTGGAAAGACACATGGAGAAACCGCATGGAGAATTTCCACCATTAGGCGGAAATCAGGTATAAGCTTGTTACGTTAAAAGACACAGTCTGCTAGTGAGCCGCCTTTTTACATCTGACAACAATTATTATTAAGCTCTGACCACAATTAAATCTCATTTACTTGGCGGCGATACACTAGCATGTGTCTAGATGTAGTGGGGCAGATAACCCAGTTTGTGTTCAGCTCCCTACAAGCAAAAAAAAAAAAAACACCATCTGCGTGAAGACTGTAAATTATCTGTTCTGCTATCGTCTGTTCGAAAAATCGGTTCAACACACAAGCAAGAGAAGTGTTTTTCTTGTGGTGCGAACCTTGGTCCGGGCCTTGATTCTACTGCATCGGTAGTGTCAGTGCAGTGAGTAAATGCGCCCTACTCCACACACTAGAAATAACCTGTAACGTGTATAGTGAGTTCCGAGAGTAGTCAGGCAAGCATATACTGCAGGGGAAGTTAAACTATTACCGTAAAACAGTCAACCTGACATCTTCAAAATGTCATCGTTAGTGAAAAAGTTTTTCTGCCTGAAGCTTGAAAAGAGACTGTTTCTCTTTGGATTTGTTCATTGCTTCAATGCGCACAAAGTCTAATAGAATTCTTCAAGATGTAGTGGTGGCAGTATTCGAAGGGAACGTTGGGGGGAGTTGGCGGGGGGGGGGGGGGCATATATGCCTCTGAATGTCGTCGGTTGAATCGGTGACGAGCTTCCCACGTTAAATTGGATGCAGTGGTCAGTCTCCAACATTAAAACGCCAAAGGCTTTTAAATAAGCAACAAATGTATTAACATAATACTTGTTTTACTTTCAAGAAATGTTTCAAATTTATACTTCGTACTGAAAGTTGTTTAAATCCTTGTGTATGATTCCAAAAAGGAGTACCGGACTGAAACGATAGCGTTTGCAAGTTTTATATAGTTTGACTTTAGTCGGAAATGCCCTTGGTGTTACGCAGCAGGGACGTGCATAGGCCCCCAGGAGGCAAGGTGGCCAAGATGGTTAGCATGACCGTCTCCAGTGCCAGAGGTCCAGGGTTCGAATCCGGCCTCAGCCACCCCTGGCATTTTCGGGCAGAGAAGGGACGAGTATCTCGTACTCATGTCGATTGTGGCATGTAAAAGAACCTAGCATTTCCGATAGGATTTACCTAGCAAAATTGACCCTCTCTCTTTCTGGCGCCATGGCTAACGCTGGGTGCGTGTCAAAAAAACTACAGGCCCCCAGGAGGGTAGGGGCACTAATTACTTCTTTTATTCTGGAGACTTTTTTGTGTGTTTCAACCTCTTTTTACTCCTCATTACCCTTTTGTCCTTCTTTGCACGCTTAATTGTTGGCGTTGTGCCTTTTTTAGGCTTTTTATACCACCGCTTCAGCGAAAAAGGGCACTTTTTCAGATAAAAAAGAGCATTTTGCCGTAAGGGCCGGGGCTAGAGTCCCCCTTCTCCGCCGCCCCCCCCCCCCCACTCCATGCAGGTCCCTGTTAGGCAGTAAACCCAACGTGCAGCATAATGGAAGTTACATTATTAAATTGTATTATAGTTTATGTTTTCGAAAAAAGCAACGCATAGTAGCACAAAAACCTTTTACTATAAATTTTCAGACCCCATGCATGCATCCGTCATTCTGAATCACTCTTGCGAGGTATATCCCTTCCCGTTCGCCATCCAACCATCCGAAACAGACCGGAAGTGCAAGAGGCGAGGTAGGGGGTAGACGGGGAGAGTCTGCAACTCCACTTGGTATTCCTATTTTTTATCGCTTCCCATCATCGTATTGAACGGTAGCAACTGTCGCCTTCAGACGAGTTCTGAAAATATTGTGTCAGTTGCCGAGTAACAATGTAATTTTTCTACCACTGACCTTCTGACGGCCATAAATACATATATTTTTAATTATATCCCGCCATTCCGGTATGCCCTCCCCCGTTCCCGACGACCCTTCACCTGCCAGGACAATTATTGTTTGGCGTGGGAGGGAGTCTTTCTCTTTGTATGATTGGCACGCGTAGCGTCTCTCTCACCTTTTTCTGGCCGGAGGGCACCAACCGGTTTGTAGAGCGCAAGAGCGTTCGCTGCACGAGCTCCTACCGATCATTCTGTCCTCGGCCGTCACGGGCCGTCCGTCTGTCCTTGTGAATCCCACCTCCCGCCAATATTGCTTCATTAGGCTTAAAGACCGATATCGACCACTTTTGTGTACTCTGCTGCCAGTTTTCGGTTTAATCGTCAATAGCCATTCTACGTTCAAAATAATTTGATGTAAGAAATTTATTTGGCTGCCTTTCCTTTGGTTCGTCGTAATTGTCGTACGTGCTACTGCTTTTTTTTTAAAGGTAAGTCGTTCAATTTTTTTTTTTATGGGAATGTTTAGCGGTTTGGCCCATTTTCCGAGACACACGTGTACATGAGCTTCGTGGGGTTTGTGCTAAACATTTGAAATTGGGTCTCCGCTTACGCAACTTACCACACTCAGTTTCCTGTCTTTGCTTACAACTCTGTTCACGTTATGTATGATGTTGTTTAGGTTCGGACGAAGATCTGCATTTGAAGGACCTTTTTAAAAGCTATGAGCCTATGAAATATGTGCTTGAATTATCATTTGAACAATAACCTGTAACGATGGAAAAATATATATTTCGTAACAGTTACTGAACCCAACATTTTTAATTGAAGTTGTTAATTGTCTTGTCGAATAAGTCTAACTTCGTGCATATCGTTGGATTACATAAACTTAAGGCGGTTACGGCTTTTTGTGCTATGTCAAGTAGATTTAGATAGTTTTCTCTCTAAAGCTAAGGGGCGGATGACCTTGTTGGGTTTTGCGCGAAAATAAATCCTCTCCCTTTCTAAATTGGTGCTACTTTGTAATAGACTATTTCTTTGTAAAACTTAAAGCTTGCTGACAATGGAATTGCCGAATAGATAATGCTGATCCGCTCTCAGATAATATTTAATTGGATATTATTGGATATTATGATTCTGTAATAGACAGATTATGAGATAACAAATTCTCTTACAAATGAATGTTTGTGGCAACCTGGGCGGTGATGGCTTTTTGTGCTATGTCCTTCAGTAAATTTCTGTAGGCTACTGCTATTTTATTCAGATAATTTGCGCTTATGAAATTCCTTTTCATTACAGGCAGAATTGCTGGGGTTCACTTGTAAGTTGCCTGCCAATTTCCATTTAATGATAATGCTTAAATGGCCAATATGTCCTGAGTAAAAGTGAACTCATCAAATACACATTATTATTTTTTAATGGGAGCCATTACGTTAGAAGGTGAAGGTGGCCAAAGCATGACAACGTCTTCTTGTACTCGTTACGTTTTGGTTATTTTTTCATCGTTTGCTATAGTGAACGAAATTATGAGTTTTTTGTCCATGTGACAAAATAATATGGCGTTTAACACAATTTCTGTCAAAACTGTCAATCGCATTTTTTGTTAACGAACAAAATTAAATTATAATAATTATTGAACTTAAGAGGCCCAAAACTATTAATATTTCTTTCCACCTTGGACTAATTGGTACCATTAATGTGAAGTTCAATTTATAACATTTCAAGTTGAATAGATTAGTATAAGTCACAGTAAATAATAGAAAGTAAATTATAAACACATTTAAAAAACCACACAGTGGTAAGTGCTTTCAGTAAAATATCTCTGTTTTCATGTAAAATTATGAAAGCGCAATTCGAGGCAGGCGTAACTGAGCTTGTTGGTGCCCCCTTATAAAGTGACCCTCATTTTTAAACCTACCCTCCTGCTCTCTTTCACCCCTCCCCCACCACCAACTACACCACTAATATTCACAAATATTTAGACATTATTTGAATAAAAGTTACGATATCGAATTCTGATGAATACAAAAGTACGAAGTCTGCACTATGAGATTTAGAAAACTGATTAAAGCAAAATCATCAAAAACCAGTATTTCTGCTAAAATTACTGAAGCTCCATAAATATGATTATTTTGCAGGACTGGTGGATAAATTGGAAGGAATGCCACTGACAGACATGAAACCCGCAAGTACATCTAAAAACTTCTATAGTTTTCAGCCATAAACTTATTGGTCTTGATCACAGTAAATTAGATAAAAACACTTAAAAATGGAAGAACAGTAAAAAGAGGCTTGAAACGTTTCAGCCATCAACGTTGCAACGTTTCGTAACGTAATTCCAAGATGGCTGAAACGTAGCAAGCCTCTTTTACTGTTCTTCAATTTTTAAGTGTTTTTATCCGTTTTACTGTGATCAAGGCCAATAAGTTTATGATTGAAAATTATAGAAGTTTTTAGATGTACTTGCGGGTTTCATGTCTATCAGAGGCATTCCTTTTTGTGGCACATTTGTGGCATGCAATCGTGTATGGTGGATACGTTTTCTACCCTTTTCTGACTTGGAAGCTTTTTGCCTTCATCTAAAAAATTAACGTGACTTCAAAGGAATCAGTCTCAGAAGCATGATTTGGAAGCATTTTGTCACGTGAAGTTGCAGCTATTCTCACCAGAAAGTTGCGTAAGCGTATTGGCCAATGCAATCCAACTGCAGCCGCGCTCAAACTACATGCCACGCGCGATTAGTATTACGGGTGGCACCATCTAGCTATCGCATAAAAAAAACATGCTGTTACCTGATTCTTGCACAGAAAGCATTCCGCTATCCAAATTTGACATGCAGAGCAAGAATCAGGTAAGTGACTTTACCTGATTATTGCACTGACGTGCTCAATTAATCTTACTGGAAACTGTAAATCAAGGTTGGCTGGGATAGAAACTTCGGATACTAGCATCTTGCGAGCTTCAATTCTTGGCCATATTTTGAAAGCCTACGTAAACAATCCCAAACAAATATTTATAGCCGTTGCATAAACGATTTTATTAAAATAACACACATTTTTCGTATTTTTATCACTCTACATTTTCCGCCAATAATGGCCTTGACTGTTCTCCCCACCTCTTTCTTTCTATGAAATAACCATTTCAACGACAAAGATATACAAATCAATTACAATTGAATTTAAACTTACGATGTCAGAGGTTTACTCGTTGGAAATTTTAGTAAGAAACGAACCCTTACCAACGAGTTTCTGGTGGTAAGACAGAAAGAAATAGTGAGGCAGACGTGTCAGCACCATCTATTGGCAAGAAATCGAACAAAATTATTAATATTAGAAAAACGTGCTAGCTTAGCTGTGTTTAGAACATGATGTGATCTGTGACTGTAAAAGAAGTACGTGGCAAAGACTCTGGCAAATTTTTGGCAAAGTGCCAGCCAGGGTAGAGTTTCGTGAGGGACTAACAAGCTTCTTCATTTTGGGATCTATTCCGACTTAATGGACAATACCTTGGACCCTTCCATCAAACTAAGTTTTCTCCTATCCTTACTACGAAGTAATGCTTTTAAAAACTTGAGTAACATTCAGATTTGTAACACTTCGTGCATACGAGCAGTCGTTTGCTTTAGACGACTTAATGCTCAGCTAGATTAATTACAAATAAAAAATAAATAATTAGCTAAAATGAATTAAATGCATTTGATACGAGTCGTTCTTTTGCGTTTAGAGAAGGTAAATAGGGCCACAAATATTTTCAACACACGAGTGAAAATTGCCCTTTAAATAAATCCTCAAGAGAGAGGGATTAACAGTGTACCATTTACCAGAGATGGATTCCGACTGTACCTGTTAGCCAGTGTTCATTCCAGGATCAGTACGATACGTTGACACCAATAACACACATCGTTATTAGTCAATTACCATAAATTTATTGGCACAAGAGAAAGATTGGCAGTATTCCTATATAAGTAAAATAACAAAATGAAAATTGTAAAAAAATAACATAAAATAAAATAAAATAAAATAAAATAAAATAAAATAAAATAAACTAACTTCATACCTTGCAAACTGCAAGTAAAGCAAAAAAAAATCACATCGAAGATGTATAACACGCCCCATCCTACTCTCCTCCCCCACCCTCTCCACTTCCTTGCATTGCGGGGTCACGGGGGTATTCGTTCACACCCAGTAGTCACTAGATCCACTCAAAACGCGTTAACATATATGTGGTTTGCCTTTATCGGCTACTTACCTTTTTAATCTTCATCGTATTAAAACTTTTTAGATTACAATACTCTTGTGTAATGTTAATTACTGTGCATGTTTGTTTAGCGTGGCATCGTTTTCATAAGTACTTCTTAATGTTTTATAAATCATTAGCCTATTAAATAATAAAGAAAATCCCACTGACATACAAGCACTAGCAAACATAAAAAAAAAACATGGTGGTGCTCCTTTGTCAAAGGGAATTTCATTGTGATTGATTACCCGTCAACTGCAATTGTTTACAAGTAGCCTAGGGAAGGTCTTTACTTTTTCTTTCACTTGTGAAGATGTGCAGCATTTTATTACATAATGTTTGTTTGCATTGCCCTGTTGTCTGTTAAACTTCATGTGCGAATTTCCAAGACGGTGCATAATCACACACTATTTAAAACCATAAGTAAAAATGAAGAAACCAGACAAATTTTTGTCGGCTACGTGCTTCGGTACAAGTAACAAAATAATGGATTTACTTAAGCGCTGACAAATTTTTCGCTGGAATTCATTGTCTATCTCTGTAGTGAGGTACTGTACTGTACAAGGCAGTGAAAAGGTATAGCATTCGGAAGATGAAACTAATCTTTACCTGAAATGGCAACATCATGGCTGGTGGTTCATAATTTTTCACGCAACTTTTCGATCATCTGCAGCAGAAGGCACAATGATGTTGCATTTCTGTGCCAGTTTTTGAACCGTCGAACAACGATCTTGATGAACCTGAACTTTTTACCTCATGTTGGCAGTGAACTCTGCGTGCCAATACGAGCACAGTGTTTTAAACCTGCACTGCGACGAGAATGCCAAAACCAAAAAAACTAATCTCCTTTTCTTCGTTTTAATAATAATAATAACAAATAAATTTCGTTGCGAAGAAACGGGGGGGGGGGGGGGGGGTTGAGGCTTAAGGAACGGGCTAGACAAGGATCAGTGATCAGTCTAAAGAAAAAAAGGAGTGAGATCAGATGAGGAGAGAGCACGGCCGATAAATAAAAGGCCGATTGTCAATATAAATATACTATTACGTAAATTAAGTGTTATCAAAGTTTCTTTTGAGAAAACATGTTAAGTCTACCTTTACCAAACGATCTTCAAAACACCATTTTAAGAAGTGATATTTCACTGCAGGTTACAGAATATAAAGCCTGCTGAAAGGAGGTTTTGACGACAGTCCTTTAAGACTGTTAGAATCTACAGGGTCGTGCCTAACCTTTGTCCCGGGGTCTGGAACCATAATGAAAAACAACGTATGAATGCAACGATTGTGTTTATAGCTTCAATAATGAATTCTACGCCCAAAAATAACCAGTATGAGCTATGTCCGCCATTGGCTGTCCTTACAGCACCCAATAGTTTCGGATAAGAACGTAATAGATGCTCAAAAAGAGCTGTATCCTCTTCCATTTCACAGAGTGTTGCTGTGAGATGCACCAAAACATTTGGTCGCAAACAGGACTGTTTTTGACTTCGGCTGTGTCTTGTTTTAGACCAACTGTTCACAAATTTTGATCACCAATAGGCCGTTTTTGTCCACTAAACGGCCCGTTTGCGACCAGTATGTGGCGACCAACTGATCACAGCATCAGATTCTGTCTGTTCTATAGAAGGGATCAACTGATCTTTACAGTAACCAACTCATTATTTCCTTAGCCCTGCTGTGTTTTCTGGAGATCAACTGGTCCCTTCAGTGACTAACTCCTCACATTCTACTGGGAACTGGTTTCCCAGTTGGTTGTGGGTGAGACATCATCACGTTCCATAATCATGAAAGATTATATTAATAGAAAATAGTTTCAGTTATAAGACACATCCAACCTCCTTTTCTACAGACCCCTGGACAAAGATTATGCACCATTCCTGTATACTAAAATCTGGTGTGTCTGGATTCGGTTGTATTCATTGAGTAACTGCACGACCAGACTGTAACACGCATCACTGTTGATCACTTACGTAAACATACGAATTAAGAATACGCAAACTGAAGAGATGAGTGGGAGTAATTCGAAATTAAGTTCATAGCAGATAGATATGAGGAACAACCCACATCTTATTGGCCGATCCAAATGTTGGACAGCGCCAAAAGATACAAACAATATTAGCATTCCTGTTTGGATGTTCGTGCGGCCATGAAATCCAAGGGTGTTTTTTCAGGCAAATTATGGACATTATTGTTAGGCAAAGTTCATATTGATTCATGAGCGCACATCGCCAAAGTCAAGGTCAAGAGAGCTGCTCGTGAGGAACACCTTGTTCGAAAATAACTTGTTCTGCAACCTTACGCGCGTGCTTGCTAAAGTTCATTCTGCTTTCCCTAGAGACTTTCCCTTAAAAGGATTAAGTGCCTTCATTAGCTGTGACGTCGACGATGCGCCACCATTTCCTTGTCGCCGTATCAGGTTTTCAGGCTAGCCTCTCGCTATCTTCACAAACGGAAGATTAAAAACAGAAGAAAAAAAGAGCATGTTGTCTGCAAAGATGGCCTGAGGGCTTTAGCTCCTAGCGCTATTGAAGCCAGTGATTTGCGCTTATTAAACGGCAGAAATGGAAGCGTTTTGTGCCTTTAAATGTTGTTTTCACCTTTCATGGTTCGTCCAGCCTCAAATTACGTCGACGAAAAAAAAAAACAGGTGACCTGGAGACAGCCATGTTTTTCCGCGGTCGAAGGCGAAAACAGTTGAACTTTCACTACGTTGATTGTTGTTGTCCGTTTGCTGCGCGGCTGGTTCTTCTTTTCTTTTTTTCTCTTTTAGTAACAACTTAATAGTCGTGCCATTAAAGATTTGGGTAAACCAAGTGGGAAAAGTGGAAAGGAAAGAACCTCAGTAATAATGTTGCTAGGCTAATTACAATTAGTATTGTTATACTCTTCGGGCTTGAGCAAGTAAACGTAGTTGAGTAAATTTTATATTTTGCTGATATCGGTTAAGGTACCAATTTATTTCCAATTAAAAGGACATGCCCTTTCTCTATTTTCGTGCATCCTGCGCATATATAGCTTTTGCAATACTTACATACGCTTGAGTGAATGTAGCAAACCGTCTCCTACGAAGGGCAAAAACAGAAAAATAAAAGCGTTTGCAACATTTGTATACGTTTGAACTCATGTTGCAAAACTGAGTCACGCCAAAAGCCAACATGGAGGCATGTCTCTTACATTCTTTTGAGTAAGTCAGCTGAAGAAAGCTAGTGTACAGGAGCCAGCTCAAACCTAACTAAACGTTTTAGAAGAAATAAGTCGGGTAATGGGAGGGACAGCCCATGGATTCGAACTGGGAAACCGAAATTCATAGTAAGTGGGGGTGCCGAGGTAATTTTCAAGAATAGCTCCCAAAGTTGTGACGGACTGGCAGTCTCTGGGAAGTTATTCGATCATCTGGGCTGACAGGAGTAGAAGAACTTTTGTCACATTAACTTCTGTACAATCGGTGCAGACCAATTTTCAATGGAATCGTGCACCTTGTAAAAAAACGTAAAAATGGGAGCATTTACTAAATTGTATCCACATAAATATTTTTTAAAAGAGTTCCATCTATTCCTGTGCTTTAGAGAAAAATTAATTTGCATAAATCTGCATAATCACACATTTTTAGTTAGCAAAGCCGATTTTGAAAAGATCTTTCCAGGGTACCAATCTCGAATTATTATAAGACAAAAAGTTCGGAGAGTATTATTTACAGGCAAAACAAATCAATAAAATACGCAAATTTCACCATGATTGACAAAAATACTTAACATAACGTAATTGCTGCTAGACTTTCTTGAAATGTTGCGTATTAGTAGAGAATCATTGGCATGTTATAGCTTGTAAATATTGTATTTTACACTCTTATGTGGATTTTTGCACATTTTATTTATTTGTTTTGTCTATAACTTACGAACGTATTGCCAGATTAATTTGTGAAATTCACCATTGGAACGATCTAAATGAAACCATTTGACGACTAAAAATGTAAGCATACGTATGGTATATTTGTGCAGCATAGATCTGCACTGAAGCAAACGACGATTTAGCACCGCTTTTAAAACTATTTTATGGGTACTATCACGAGTTATCCCTCCAAGGGCGCCCGAATACTGGGGAACATGCACCCCCCCCCCCAGCTTTAAATTGATACCCTTTCGTTAAACAAAATCATAAAGGAAGCCGTTAAAGTGACACTATCACCGACTGAAAGTTTGCAGAATCTGGCAACATCTAGCACTATCGAAGTATATGCTGCTATATCTAGCACTTGCATCAAGCGAAGGAATGCACAACGCCATTTCTTTTAACGAAACAAACAATCCACAACCTCATTATTGTATGCGCGGCGTATCTTGAGTCCTGCACGTATTTTGTGATTGGCTACGTCATCCTGGAGGGGGCGGCTTTAACCGACGGCCGCCATTGTTATTGTAACTATTTTGGGTATCAACAAGGCACTCTGCTACCAAAAAGATACAATCGATTATTTGTGTTCATTCTGGGGCGAACTCAAGATGGACCGCGGACACTATAATATTATTATTGAGTGAAAATGTGGTACATCGTCGTGCACTTGGAAGCAAGCTGTAAACAACGTCACTACCGCTAGATAGTACCACTGTATTTTCGTGCGGTAAAAATTAGCAATTAATAAGCAATCCTTACTGAACTTGAACCTTCGATTCAGTTTTGCGCTCCTCGAATCGTCGAACAATAGCGCCACTTTAAAACAAAGCTGTTCGGCGATTCGAGAAGCGCAATACTGATTCAAGGGTTTGAGTTCAGTAATGAAAGCTTATTAATTACTAATTTTTTCAGCACAGATTTATTTAGACCTCTCGAGGCAGGGGTCGGAAAATTTGTGTTGGCTTTGCTTATGCATTTTATTGACAACATTGCGCTTTGTCTAGTTTTATCCGATTGTGTCCCCCACCTCCTCTTTTTTGAAAGTACAGGAGATTTCCACTTTCACGCTTTCTTTAAAAAAAATGTAGTACTTTCTGGTATATATGCAGGACTACGTCAGGCAGCTAGGCAGGGCTCTGCCCTCTTCATCTACCATAACCCACGTAAAGTTGTAATGTTTGGAAAACTGAGTTTCATCACGCTGTAACGGAAACGTGTTCATCTTGCAAACTTTCGGTTGTATCATTGATATATCATTCATCTGAATGAAATACTAAGGGTGACCTGATGGATAAGTCGACCGTTCTGGCCTGTATTTAAAGTTACATATAGGATGGAGGGCCATTCTCTAACTTCCAGCTCGATTTGACTTTAGTTATTTACGTACATCCCTTGTCACCATCTAAATGTAACGATCACGACGTAACAACCATTTTCTGAAGAGAAAAAAATTGAGCGCGCACAAAAAATTCTGTTCACAACAAAGAAAAACTCCATGGCCTATAAGCAACCTAAATTCAGTAACACATTAGTGGGGTAGCAAAATAATTGAAGCGAATTTATCTACATTGCCAAGTCGCCAGGTCGTAAGCATTACACAAATTTTAAATTCAGTATCGTCTAGATACTTAATCCCTTTCTTTTACTTTGACGAAGAGGCGAAGTATTTTGATAGACAGTCCTAAGGAGATATTTGACTGGAAATTAGGATTAAGGAATCAAGAGACCTTAGGTGGATGAAAAAGAAATTAAATATTTGGAATATGATATTATGAACGTCATTTATTAATGAATGTGAATAATTTTTATTTCATTCAATGCTCACCAGTTATTTAGAAAATAAGTTTACTACAGTCGTGGTTGACAGTGAAAAGAACTGTACTTTTGACAAACAGAACAAAACAAAAGAAAAAAAAATACTCCATGTAGGCCGTTAAAGTCGTCAAGAGAAGCCCTGAAGCCAAAAAGAAAAAAAAGGTCATGGGAACAACCCAGTGATAGCGGTACTAAAACTTTGGTTTCGTGACGTCGAAATAAGTCAAAGTGAAAAGAATGTTTGTGTCCTTCTTGGTTTGCGTGGGAGTAATGGTTCATAGACCCTGGAGGGCGATGGGAATAAGCTCGAGGGAAAACGTTCGTTTGGGCCTTGATGATAAGTGCTTCATGAAGGACAATTAAAAATTAACCAAGCTATTCTGCAAGAATATAAATCGGTTTCCAGGGACTCAAAGCCATGTGGGCTCAATTAACATTAAATAAATGTTAGGTTGGGATCTGTATTTAGGTATTTATTTATTATTTATTTATTTTTTGGTTGATTCTAGCTGACAGTCTAATTTAGTTGACAAGGCGACTGTGCATGCAGCAATGTTTACATGCCCCATTTTGGTAATGTCTGAAGTAGAGGACTTCGGGCTAGTGATCAAACTACACTGAGCATGCTGGGAAATGATAGTACTGTAGTATACATCACTGTTTACCAACTCAGCCTCCACACGACTTGTATATTGACAGTACACATTTTGGACACTTTTGACAAAAAATGTACACAAAAGGTGGACTTAGTAAATAACTGGTTTGGAGCTGGTACACAGTGATGTATACTATCAGTGCACAGTGTCTTTAGAAGTTATGGACTGTCCAGCCCAGTTTGGTAATGTCTCCAATTTGGAAGATTTCGGAGTAGTTGTGAAATTTGCGTTACGTCGTTGGGGCAGGAAAACAATATTACGCTTTCTGTTGTTCACCTGGTAGGGGCAATTGTAGACTTACACATTACACACATTCACTCCGTTTCTACATTTGGAAAATGACACAAAAAACTTTTTTAGAAGAGGTCGGAATTATTTTACCAATAGGCAGGAACTTTAAAAGTGGTGATTTAACTTTTATCATCATTTCAGTGGATATTTCTTTTTGAAACTTGGCTATTGGCTGATGAGCTTGTGAGAGACACGCACACTCGCGTGCATCTTTGAATTTCTTGAGACGATGCTTTTGTGTATTACCAAGGACGAAGCCAGTCGAGTTTACCAGATCATTTCTTGGAAAGCCCCAGGCTATTGCAACGTTTCAAGGGGAAAAAAACTTTAATTAATTCGAAAGGAGGTACTTTTAGCAGATCATTGTGTCGAGTGGGCGGTGACCAATCGTCCTAATCGTTCTAATTGCTTGCCATTGTGTTCAAACAAGATGCGACTCGCATGGTTTGCCTTCCGAAGCCCCCTCACTGAGAAAAGTATAGGAGCTTCCACAGCAAGGTTTAATTTCTGGGAGGACTAAGGACCCGGTTGTTGGCAAGTGGATTTTTTAAGACCCTATCTATTGCGGGGGCCATGCATTTTTTAGGACAAGGTTTAGTCACACAAAAAAAAAAAAAAAAAAAACACTGACCAAACTGGGAGAAAATGATTTTTTTAACTGAAAGATGATACTTTCGTTACACAAAACTGAAGTAAGTGGGAATGAAGTGTACACAGAGAAGAGTAGGAGTCGACTTCTCAAAGGTTCACAATGAAGTTGTATTTGCGTTGTTAAGCTTGAAAATGCTTGTTTTTTATTGTAAAACGCTTAGGTAAAGGCCTATAATATTACAGGTGGAAATATATGGCATCAGTGCTTCATTAGGAGGGTGGGGAAGGGGGGGGGGGGAAGTTCGGCTCCTACTTTTTCTGCAGATACTTTCATTTGAGCTTCGCCTCCTCCCCCCCGCCCTGTACATAAGCGTTTACAAGGTAAACAAAGTATTGTCAATATCAGCTTCCATGAGTTTTTTTTTTAATAAACTTTGTAAAAAAAAGCCTTGCCTTCGGGTTCCGTGGCTGCTTTGTCTTTCAGGTTCTCACTGTATCATGGATAAGATTCATCATACTTGACTGTCTTGATACAAAAGAGGTTTAAATTAGTGCACAACTTGAATATTTTCTGTAACATTTTAACATCAACATTGTCCTTTCATCAAACACAAGGCAAGTTTTCCTAACTCGTGTAGCTTGTATCAGTTCGGACTATTAGAGTAGGCTATTCAGTGGCTACAGAAAATCATACAGGCAGTCTCAATAGCCATAATGCTTACTTTTGTGTGTGTGGGGGGGGGAAGGGAGGGACAGTCAGATTATTTTTAGACCTCGAGTTAGGGGCGGTGGGGGGGGTCAAGAGAGAGGTTCAAGGTCTTGAAAGGGGGTGGTCATCAAAATTTGGTGGTCATATTTCCATCTTCTTCCCCCATCACCGGCCATGAATAATGGCCGGTCCCTAAGTGTACCTTTGGTACTGCGGTATTTTTCGGAATCTTTATTTTGTGACAGAATTCTCGTTTGTGCGAGTGGTGTTTTACTTTTTTTATCTTTGAAAATAGAGCCAAACTGAATCCAGTACATTTATCTTCTTCTAATGCGTATGGCCTACGTGTACTTTTTATTATTGGCTTACGATGATTCAAACTCACGTATCACTCTCTTAGGAAATTCCATTGAACTTAGCTTTTTTCAAAACACACTCACAGTCAGGATTTCGCATTAAGCCTTAAGAGCACTTCTTATAACAAAAAAACCGCATTTTTAAAAACCGTTTTCTATCCTAAGCCAACGAGCATTGTAATTCAATCTGAATCTTTCATTCCGGAATAAAGGGAGGGGGAGATTGAGTCTTTATGGCGCGTCGACAACTAGGTTATTAGGGCCAACCTCAGTCACAGTGCAGTGGTCCGGGTTGCCACTTCGCCACACGTTGCAGAGATGTTAAATGAACCGCAAAGGCCTAGCTTTTTTCTATAGCCAGTGGCATTTTTATGTTCAAATAGCATTTTTTTTTTTAAATATTTCATAGTCAAAAATCTCAGAACCCCTTGCAAGTATAAAGGGGTTTCAGCCTAAATTATGATTATTTGCAGCTTTGAAGGCTATTAGCTTTATTTTTTGACTTAAGGCTATTAAGGGGTTCTGATACTTTTGAAGTAGGGTAAAATAGGATATTAAGTAACCTACATACCCTGGCTTTTGCTACCTTTTTACGTTTTTTCGCGTTTTTTTTCCCGTTTTAAAAAAAACGTGAAAAAAAACGTGAAAAACGTAAAAAGGTAGCAAAAGCCAGGGTATGTAGGTTACTTAATATCCTATTTTACCCTACTTTTTGACTATCAACTATTTTGAGCTTAATTCCAAAAATAATGCACAAAATGCGTGTGAAACTTGAATATGATCCTTCGCTCTGCTTGGTACGGTGCGTGACTAACAGTTGCAGTTTGCAACATAAAAGAATTCCCGAAGTGTTTTTTACTTTGTTTTCTTGAATTAATCAATATTCATTTCACGTGTGAGGCGATCGACAGCCCGGCCTTTTGCTACGATGGGCTATACTTAGTTTATGCGTGTCTGTACCCACTAAATTTGTGTGGTGTGTCAACATTTTATTCGTTCGGCCCACATGAAAGTTTAACAATGCCGCCATTTGCATATCTGATTATTGGTAACTAAATTTATGTTTTTTTCTTGGAATGCGCGTCTCGTTTTCTCGCAAAATTTTTTCCCATGTTCGAAACTGAATCACGTGACCGTGGCGTTTTTCCAACCAAATTCTTCCAGGGAAACCTTAGCCTGGGGGTCGAACCTTGAACTCTCAACATGCAAATAAGTTGAACATCCTATTAATGCCTGCCGACTAGTACACCGTGCAGACGCTAAGTCTTGCCGGTGCACACATGTAAGTGTATTTTTAAGTATATAGCTGAAATAAATAGTTAATAAATGTGTTGATGGTGCAAATACTCACTCACTAACGTAAATTAGAGTAATAAACGTCTTTTTTTAAAGTAGCATTTTGTTACTCTCGGCAACCGGCATGTTTTGTAGCTGCTACACTTTCGATTAACTTATCAAAAATTATGGATGTTACGTCATGGGTGAGCCAGTCAGAGATCCTCGATTAACTATTGAATTTATGCGTTATTGAATTGTAAAAAAATGCAAGCTAGAGAAACGAAATTCGCTCCTTGTTGCATTCCCTGCATTATAATATTTTTTTATGTGATATTATTTTTTTCTGGATATCATCTGATGTCAATATTTCTTTTCCGAATTTCCTGTGATGCAGTAATTTTACTGAGGCGCGGTGCAGAGCCGAGCAAAGAAGCTTCTCATCCTGTGCTGCTATTTGTCTGTCTGCATACACAAAGATTTTCAAAGATCCATACCGTGCTAGGCCTTATTAGTGGATTTAATTACGTAAGTCAATAAATGTGGACAAGATATTTCGTGGACTCTGAACGTCAAATATCAATATACATCAGACGTCATTAATCAGAAATTTATGTTAAAAGTAAAAGACTTGACACGTAAACGCACGCGAGCCATGTTCTTTCACTAATGGTCGAAAACCAAACACCACTGAAGGATGTATTCGACCAACAAACGAGTAGGAATAGCCTTACGAGTTTTCGCGATTTTTACTTTTTGTTAATAACAGATTTGGACGTTTGAGACAGTTAGAACTGGTAGTACCATTTTGATGCAAATTCTTATGCCATAACACTACTGTATGTATGAGTAGGAAAATAAAACTTAATCTACGCTTTGAATCCATTATGGCCTCCTTTTGTCTGCAAAACTATAAGCCGGTGAAGTTGACTTATGTGCAGAAGCTGTTTATCGGTGATATTCAACAATTAATGTACAGATATGCCGTGCGTGACTTAAAGGTGTCTTTCGGTTGTATCGTTTAATTGTTGCACATTAATTTCTTATTAATTTCCTCGAATAGTATTAATGACTTTTCGCATGTTTGAAAGTCAAAAACTTACGAACCCTTTGCGAATTTTATTGAGTACATGGATTATATGGCATAGCCCAAAGGCAGTAATAAAATGAAAAAAAAATAGCAAACGGTAAAAAACAGTTTTGGTCAACATGGATATTAAAACACGAGCGCTGTTTCGTCACCATAGTGATTTATCAGGCTGCCACCAGGTGTCGCATGAAGGAGGTCCTCTTGGGCCAAACGCTGTAGTCTCCAAAATAAATGTTGCGCATGTTCCATTCCATATCTCATTTCCATGAGGCCAGTTGTCGAACGAGTTGTCATGGTTACTTTCATGGAGAATCTATATGTTAAAAAGTACATTATGCTGTGCTGGTTTTTACCCTATACATTTTTGGCATGAAGAATACCACTTGAGCTGCAATTGGTTATGGCAAACCGGAAGTGGCCAGGTTGAAAAGAAAACTTAATAATGACTGTTACTTATTAAAGTCTGGACCTTTGAATCAATATTGTGATCCTCGTCGAACCTCTGTTTATTGGATTGAATTACTATTAGATCTACCGAAAAGGAATGCAAGATACTGCTCTAAGTGAGCCAGTGTGCCTTAGGGGTGAGGGGGCTCGGTATTCAAACTTCATCCCTTGAGACATGTAGGCAGAAATACTTCTTTGATTCAAAATAAATAATTTCGAAAAGATTTATTTTAAAATTGTTTACGATTTAATTCTCATTCTCTTTTAGTTGTTTTAATTTCGTATTCATACGTGTCAGACTCCGATTGCTTGCTGGCTTTGATCTTTAATACTACAAAGATCAAAATAAAGACCCCTTTATACAAAATCATATATATACAGGAATGTCAATGCCCCGAAATGTATGCTAGAAATGTCACTAAGATCGGCCGATGAACCTTAAATGTTTTAGTAAAGTATATAGTTAATCCTGACAACGAGAGAAGCAAACGGCTTCCGTATTAAAATACACTTTTTTTCGTGTGAGGGTACCACAACTTGAATGATTACAGCGTTATCCTTCTTAAGCGCTTCATTCAAGAGTACATTTTATTTAATGAATTAGAAAGAAAAAAAGAACTTAGTTAGAAATAAAACTATAAAATATCAGTTGTTTCAAGATAACCCTCGATCGGATTTTAAAATGTACTTTGGTAACTATTATATAGGCTTATGCACAGATGTTATTCGTTTATCTGTGTCGTGAAGCACTGATATGGCGGACTTTCCATGCAAGAATTATGGTGTAAATTGGAGGTCGCCATTTTGGAAGATAAGATACACTGAATAGTGTGAACGCCTGTATGGGTTCGTGCCTTTTTCAAAACAATTACATGGGATTAGCCACGATACGTGTGAAAAATGGTCAACGAATTTGGATTTTAACGCACTGCTAATGGCTGTATACTAAACTGTACTGGATTTGTGGCGTTCATACGTGGATGTTGGCACGAAATTGAAGGAAAGCGAAAAGTACAAATCAGCTCAAGTTTAACGCATCTAGTTTAACAACAGGAACTGATAAATTATGACCTATTATAACCAGTGATTACAGCGTTAGACCTTGTAACATTAGAAGTTAGGATTCCCTATGCATGCTGGATTGGTGGGGAAGATTGAAGGCTCGCCATCTTTGGGTAAAAGCTTCGCGGATAGTGGGGAGATCAGACGTGAGTCGTGCGATTATAAATATAAAACAAATTTAAGTATAGACACCAATTTTACTGAAGATTGCAATCGTAGAGTATAGTTGCTAGATACCAACCTTATAAATTCTTGCTAGTGCTAAAACTGGGAAGAAAATGCTGTAATAAATATTTGAAAATCAATTTTGTTACAAGTCTTAAATTTTCAAAATAATAATAATAATAATTAAAAGAAATTAAGGTTCCATTTATACAGCGATGCGATACTGTGAGAAAAAAAGGGGAATAAAAGGGGAAAAATCCATTCCGAGCTGACTACCACTGTTATTATTGGCGGTGGTTTCATTTACAGCCATTGCTATGAAAATCTTACGCTCGTTTTTTCTCTCTACACAAGTATATATTATTTTACATTTTCTCTGGCTATCAATGCTTGAATGTGTCTTCTTAAATAATGTCATAGATAAATAAGCTAATTTATACCTAGCAAAAAGTCACTGTTGTCGGTAAGTGATGTTAGGGGTGGAACTCGCTGGCCTCGCTGATCTAATCCGTTAGCGTTAGGGCATATGTATACACTATGTATTGGGCCACCACGGCCACTCCACATGGTTCCATTGCGTCTACGGAGTCCTGCACACTCGACTTTGGCAGCGCCACGGGCTGCGTGGTCAGACATCTGGTGGCTGGAGGTTGCGATTTTGGGAGCCACCAAGCACCAACTGGCAACGACACCACGTCGTGATACCACTGTTTGCTATTGACGCTGCACATTGGGCGTTCTGGTGGCACGGACAAAACGTATTGCAAAACGATTGCTGCTGATGGTCTTGATGGCACCACTATGGTGGCTGTAGACTTATTGACGAGACACCATGATGGCACCACCAAAGTCAATTGGTGGCACCACCAAGGTGCCCCAGTGTGCCGAGGCCTTTATTCCTCAGTTTCGTGAAAATTGTTACTTAAGCTTGAAAGTATTTGGCGATTTTATCCATCCCTTTTCTTGACTCATAGCAAAAACCTTTCTGTAGAGCAAGGAATTGTCAGTCATAATACCTCGAGTACTTCACATGAAAGCAATAATTTATGTGTACCACTTTCCACATTAATATTTAATTTCTCGAGACCGAAGGTAGAGGCAGATTTACTGGAAAGGAGTTGAGTACTAAAGTGAACAAATTATACATTTAATAAAAGTACGAATGGCATTCAAGTGAGAATTTTTTTCTTTCAACAAAGTGATTCTTCGAAGTAAGTTCGATTTACGATGTTTAGTTTTATGATGTTTACAACGTTATCCACTCTTTGGTACGCTAGCGATACTTACCCCCATCCCATTTCGTCACCCGTAATTTCATTTGCTTCAGTATTGGTATTTCCTATTAAGTAGGCCTAAACCTTATTTTTGTGCTGATCATAAACGAAGTTAAACGTAAAGCTCCGAATCTTAAAGAGAGACAGTTTCGCATTTCCGTAAAAGTCCGAAGATTCACGAAGGTGACGGCCTCGCCTTAAAACAGCTTCCACTAAGTGAGACATGGTGTATATATATAGTCACCAACAAACAAACCACAGATATA
>JAHWFP010061597.1:39858-55063 GCA_023313725.1 Lithobius niger
GGGTGCGACTTTTTTTTCTAGAGTCTATCTTACGCGTTGTCAGACAAACTCGACATTTTGTTCTCCAGTTGAAAATACTAATGGCGTGGACTTGTATACTAGCACACTACGTACTCCATACTATAATGGTGATGGTTAAACCAGAGATTAGAAAGCTAACGAAATGTCGCATCTTACCTCACCCAAGCTTACGCGGGGCTTAGTGGTAGTAGCGGCTACAAAGGCCTTTGCATGCTAATGCTTTTCCTTCGAAGCAGCACGAACGGAAAAAATTTGTAGAGCATTAGTAGCTGCAGCTACCGGCAGGGCCACGCGTATCCTTGGAAGAAGTAAGATGACACATCTGGCATTAACTTTCTAATCTCTGGTTAAACTCACATATTCATCTATCTGTTGTTAACCCGGACTAAAGGAGTTATAGGGGATAATTTTTGCAACAAATTTTGTTCAAGGTTGCAGTAAAAAAAAAATGGTTTTGTTTTTGAATACCATTCATTGCAATATTGTTGGGCATCTAACAATATATAGGGCACCAATTTCCCATGGATATTTTGGTCCTAAGAAAGCTACAGTAGATTTTTTTTTTTATCAAAAGTGTCGTACGGATTGGAAAGTTGGTAAGCCCCACGATTGAAGCTGTAGGAAATGTTTGTGCCTATCAAAGGTGATTTTGCTAAACGTTTGCTCACGCATTTGGTGATACCAAGATCTTGAAACGTGATGGCGATGGCTGTCAACAAGCTTTATTATTATTACTATGAAAAACGAAGCTGCGGTAAGAAGACAAATAAAGAAGCTCTCGTCGTCCACTGGCCGCACACTGGCTTTCGCTGCAGGAGAATTGTTTCTTACCACGGATATTTCTGTAGCTTTTCTTGCAGTTAACCATTTACACTTTTCACATTAATTATTTTCATGCAAAATATAACTTCAAATACGAATCAGAAACTTCGTACTTTTCAGTGAATTTCCATTACTTAAATTTATTTTTTTAATTAAAAAAGAGCTCTAACGCCTCTCCAGCGTCTACTGAAACCAAGAATACTGAACGATTACCGTACAGACTGCCATTCAAAACCCCACTCAGGACCTCTGAACAGTGAGGAAACCAGAGAATGACAAACGCGGAAAAAAAAAGTTAACAGCGTAATTCTATGACCGAACAGTCTGAGATTCATAAAATGTTTCATTCGTAAAATATTACATTTATAAAATATTACAACTTCAAAATAGAAAACAAATTGTAATTGACGCAAACAGCCTAGTAATGAATTAAAACTATATAGCAACGAGATAAGCTATTATATCGTATAGCTCGCTTCACTAGCTCTATTTGCATCGTCCTAAATGCAAATGGTCCAGCTGTATTAGATTAGACGACAAGTTCACTTGATGTAAGAGGGACAAAGATAGCTAATTCATTTTTAGGATAGTAATTAACGTAAAGTTCGGCACTTGATACGTAATTAATATTGACAAACTGTCAACAGAAAGCAATGTAACTGATCGTGGTTAATAATTAGCACCAACACTCAACAGAGCGCTTTCCATTCTTCGTTACGTGAAGAGGGTTAATGGTGGCGAGACAGGCACATGAAGTCATGATGTCATTGGATCATAGTCTTATGTCAAATTTTATTCGAAGTCTGGCTGTCAACAAGATCCTCTCTCAGAAACTTTTTTTCCCACATTTTTATTTTTTATTAATTTTTTTTATTATTCGTAATGCATACCCTATCGGCTGCTCGACCTTAATTTAGTGGTCGTGGCTCTGCTCTTTATCTCGTCTATATCTAAGTTTAATGAAGAATTCAACAATTTAATTTATGAAAATTGTACGGTAGTTGCAGCGAATGCTTTTACTGATTTCAAATTACTAAGTATAGCATTACGTCCTTGCCAGGTGGCCATCATTTGTTTAGCGTTATCAATTCACTGATTTTTATTACAACTCAAAGAGAGAGAGAGAGAGCACAACACGCCAACTTCTTATGTCTCAGAGCGTTCGTGACCCAAACGGGACAATGACCGACCCCGGGCGAAGCAAGGAGAAAAATAGTAAAGAAAAAAAAAAGATGTTCGAACAGGTTAATGAACCGTGAATTGTGTGGGAGCATTTTAGACTTCACTTAATAAGCCTACTTCCCAACTGATCGTTAGCATGAATGCACGGCGGGACCATGTCTGATGGAAAATTATTCGCACCTTATGGTTAATGTTTACTTTTAGGCGTGAAGGAATCTTGCACTTTGCTTACGTCATAGTCTTCGGCCAGAAAAAAAAAACAGAACTGAAAACCGCAAAAAAAAAATCCTTTCACTACGCTTCGTTTTCAACGGTGACGAATAAACGATTCGCTACGGCATGAGTTTTTTGTTTTTTATCTCAGTCATAATGCTTAATATTAAACGATAAGGGGTAAAGGATCGTTTTGAGAAGCCTTGGGGGTAGGGGAAAAAAGGAGGAAGTGGTAGAATACATCCAGGGAAGCAGAGAACTTGCCTTGGGGACTCACCAAACTTGCCTGCCATCCTCGAAATTAAAGAGCTTATAACCGCCTATCGCTCTCTCTCTCTGTCGCTCTCCGCTCCCCCCCCCCCCCACCAACCCTTTGGATGCTGCCTTTCTATCAACAAGCAGGGTAGGATGCACAAACGCTAGAAAGTGGATTAAGCGAACGCAGCAATACCAGCCTACCTTAAGTTTTTTTTAAATGGGTCTGTTTGAGCGTCATTTATGCGAAAGTTAGTTTGATCCAGATGACTTAAAGGGGGGTTGCCACCAAATGAAAGTCTTCACCATCTAGCGCTATCCAGCGTTTTCTTGCAGGAAGCGAAGGAACGCACAAATAAATTTCTTTTTACAACACAAGCAAGCCGCGTGCCTCTTTATTATTGAGTGAAAATTTGGTACTTCCTCGTGCACCTGGGTTCAAACTGTAACAGTTAACGGTATCACTGTCGCTAGATGGCGTCTTGGTAGGACATAAAGAATCTACGGTGGCGCCATCTAGTGATAGTGATATCGTTAACTGTTACAGCTTGCACCCAGGTGCACCAAATTTTCCCTCAATAATAAAGAGGCACGTGGCTTGTTTGTGTTATAAAAAGAAATTGATTTGTGCATTCCTTCGCTTCCTGCGAGCAAGCGCTAGATAGCACTAGATGGCGCAGACTTTCATTTGGTGGCAACCCTCCTTTAAGTTATCTGAATCGAACTAATATTCGCGTAAATGAACAGGTTCACTATGAACCGTACGGACGTTTCAGAATCAGAAGCAAGTCTACTAAAGGAAGGTACTGGAGCAACTCTTTAAGTAGATTCGAACCTTAATATCCGGGAATCAAAATATTGTCCAGAAAAAGCCGAAGTAGTGCTTGCTGGTGCTTGGTGGTGTCGCATTGAGTGCCAGGAACTTTACCAGGTTTCCCCTTTCCAGTCATCCATTAGATTAGCTTCCTCTGGCAGCTATGTTAACAGCTGTCACCGCTCAGCCATCATGACCGTCAACATCATTTTTTCCCTACATCCTTCGCGGTTTTAGAAGGAGAGGGGGGGGGGGGGAACTGGCTGATGGATACAGTTTATGGTAGTTGTTATCATGAATAAAACTGATTGCATTCCACTTGTATGAGAAATTTAAACAAGTGTTACCCTTTTCGCACTTCATCGGACATTGTGCATGAGCAAAAAGGCCGTGTGGTGTTTTAGTTTGAAAGTCAAGCGACATTATCGGAGAATTGTAGCCGCCTGTTTCGAAAGGTCCACAGCAACAGTTATTGTTGTATAGCGAATTTTCGAGGAACACACAAGATACAACGACGTTTGGCTTCTTCAGGTTCTGTTTGTGGTATTAAGAAGAGCTACATCGGATCGATTGAATCCGTTACAACAGAACTCTTCGAAAATGAGGGAATTCCCCACATGAATCCCCTATCCACCAGCCTTTCCCTGCGTTAACCGCCTTACACACACAGAACTCACGTATCAACTAGGCAGTAGATGGAAAATCGAGATGGAGCAAGCTCACGGTGATGCCTGTAAAGACCAGACTGCCGCAATGTACACTCACCTGTGCGATACCTTTTGAAACAAGCGTACTACAATTCTCCGAGAGGTCATTGTAATCAAATATGGCCCATCCGGGAATCTCTCTTTTCTAATTGGCCGAGAGAGCGAAGCGAGTGAGGTCGAATATTCGACTGAATGGATTTTGTGTGTCTGTTTGAGACACGATAACGTTCACAATTTTCTTCGGATTTGGTTGAAATTTCAAGACAAGCGAAATACACGGGTTCAAAGATAAAATTCCTACCTCAAATATATTTGGTGATACTCGGGGTTGTTATCTGATTTGTAGTGGAAGATTTTTTTTTTAGCAGCAGTGGTATGTTAGCCCATTCTAGAAGGCTTGTCACCCCGAGCTCACTACATGAACAATACTAATCCATTTGCCATAATATACCATAGTGAAAGTTCTTTCAGTGTAAAGAATACCAGAAAATAATTAGGCCACAAATGGTTAAAAAAAACACCATTACTTAAAATTTCACGAGTTTCGAAACAGCGCGATCGCTTCTTTTATCATTACTGCAGAAAATCTCGCTTGTGGTGGACAGTTACGCAGAAGTGTTGGATTCCTTCGTTTGCTTCAGCATTTGCCTGCGTCATATTCAAGAATTGCTGTATACAATGAATGAGAATGTAGAAAATAAATTAATAGAATGTCACTCAGCCGAGTAAATAATGCTTTTCAGAGCTATACTTGAGCGTGCAAAGGGAACTAATTTCCCATTTAAACACTTTGTAGCCATCTAATTCGAGTTGCGGGTTTAGGGCAGAGCTTAAATCCCAAGAAACGGTGGTGTGTTTAGTCAGAATTATGCAAAAACTTGACCGCTCTTTATGCTGTGCCGAACGGTGCGGCATTAAAATGCTTGCAATCTATTCTAAACGAATCCTCTGCAGAAATTCGATTCACGTCCGCTAGTTCAGTTTTTTTAGGCATTGCTCTGTCAACCGCAAATTATACGTGGATTACTTTAGCTGAAGTACAAATTTAATGAATAGTCATGATGTGCCATTACCGCAATGTAATGTGCATTTTCGTATACCGTAATCATAGACGACAAGCCGAGACCATGCTTTGTCGAAGGAAGAGAATACGTTGAACAGCCACAACCCTTCCTAACCTACTGTCCCCATACCGTTTATGTCGCAACCACACAACAGGAAAAAAAAAACCCTCAATTAGGAAAAAGCACCAAATATTTAGCACGCTAACACAACCAACCAATTAACAGATACTCAATTACGACAATAAACAAATAATAACAATGTACATGGAGCCGACGGTCAACATTACAGATTTAACTACTACTGTTTAAAAGCGCACTAGCGCTTTGCCCATCAATTTCAGATTTTTTTCTTTCACTGGCCATGCATATATGTTTGAGGATGGCGTAGCTGCTGCTTCTCTTACCACAGACATTAAATTGGCGTTTTCGGTACTGAACATTAAATGCTAATGCGAAGAAAACTTGGGAAATTGTGTAGATCGACAGAGTTTACCGAGTAGACATCAGACAGTCCTGTTTCGGAGCTGTGATTCTGTGAACAAAGGATTTTAACAGAAAAAGACATCTCAACATCGTTGATTTCATGTTAATTACGTATTACTAGGTAATTCCGCTCAGATAAAATAATTTACGCGGCCGATATGCTTGAAATTTGACATTCAGTTCACGTTTGTATCCAATAGATGCCTCTTATGGTTTGACATTTAGGGAGATTTTAACTCAAATGATTGCAATCAGTACAGCCAGTGCTATAATTTTTGTGAACGTTTAATGCACGCCATCTGTGCTGTCCTCCGTAGCCGAGTATCAATCAATTCAGCCACAAATTTCACATCGTTAGCAACATTGTTGACCCTTATATAACTACTTTATATGGCGAAAACTTGATGGACCCCAAAATTTTCATGGTCTACACTTCCGCATCAATGTAAAAAATTGTACGTTTTACAATTTAGTCACATTTTATTACAAGAAGGTTACAGGCCGCACAGGTACACGATTAGACCTTTTAAAATATTATTTGTTGAGCCTGTGAAATTGTCGTCCTAGTCAAGGTAAACTTCCTTCGAAGATCCGTTACGGCGGCTGACTGTCATTACCACCATGTTTTCTGGATTGTATAATAGTTTATTTAAGTTCAAACTGCAACCTTGTCACCGATCATGCATTTCCAAGACGTAGGTGGTCAGGCGTGGTTGAAATTGCTGGAGCGTGCGTCGACCCAGGAAGGTTAGGTGTGTCCACAAAACGCGATTATTGCTGCCTTTCAAACAACTTTCAAACTATTGGCTTAGGCCTACTTTAACACATTCTTCTCTGGCACGCATGAGCAGGCCAAGTAGCCCTTCCACCATCTGTATCAAATGTGTTTTTTAAACAGCCCAATTAAAAAAAAAACTAATTTTAAAACAACATTACTTTTAAACAATTTAATCATACTCGTATGATTGAAGTCTTCACGCCAGCAAAACTAAAACAATTAATATTTTTCGACCAAACGTGGCCAGATACTAGATAAGTATGGAAGGTATATTTATACCAAAAATTATGCAATTCTGTGCAAGAGTAAAAGTAGGGAGCCACACGTAAATTTGACAACTGTTCACTTGTTGTTGTTCTTCTTATTGTTCTGCCAGATTTTCTTAAAAATCTATTGCACCTACCTAAGATCTGAAACATGATATGAGCCAGAAGTTCCGTTCTTATTCGTCGTCAAAGAGACCACGTTTAAGTTCAATTGGTCGAGCCATTCTGGAGTTACCGGACCCTGAACGATTAGTTTTATTCCTTTATATTGTTTTAAACATTGTAATTAGAGAACAATGCCAATCAGAAAACGTCAGCCGCAAGGCAGATCTATGTATATATACTGAAGAATAAGGAAATGCTGACGAGCCAACAATTATTCACCCATACTTAGAGGAAACGTAAAAAAAGGTACACGGATTACACACAAAAACGTCAAGTGTGCTGTAAAAAAAGGGGTTATATGATTGAAGTTTCACTTTACTTGCTAGCAGTGTCTATCCGAGAATACCTCCCCAATTAATTTTTTGTATTATTGTTTTCATTCAACCGAAAATTCCTGACAAGAGTTTAAAATCCTGCTTTCTTCCCAACCAACACACCCAACGATAACTGGATCCAGGCACCCTAAGTGCCACGCAGGCGCCAACTGGCAGCCATCTTCATTGTTAGGAAACACTCCCGTCAAGAAGTGTTTCCTTGCCATCCCTGTGCTTTGAATTTTCCTGATGTGATCCGACACCAATATTCTGTTGTCACCTTTCTTTTTTTGATGAATTGTTCCACTGAGATCTGTGTTTCTGAACCCTGGATCGTTTTGGATGTAATATTCCTCAGATGGCGTGGCTTCGTTGGAAATCAACGTATCTTGGCGGCTTCCGATCCAAGCAATAACAGTTCTTTTCTATTGCTTCTCGATTTTTGAAGAAACTTTTACGAGAATGGCGTTTTATTTTAACACTCATAGCAATTTCGTCGGAAAACACACAACCGTACCTCCGAACTCGTCCCAGTTGGGGCGGTTCCTATAGAACTTCATGGACTGCCGCTTTGGAATGGGGTAGTAGGGAGGGCTTGAGGCTTAATGGTGCGTCCACAACTAGGTCATTAGCGTCAATGTCAATGCCAATGATCCAGGTTGCCACTGTGCCACACATTACAGAGATGTTAATCAAAGCCCAAATCTAGATCTTATCATATATCTGTACCTCCTGCAAAAATTAAAAAAAAAAACACGGTCAGAAGGACAGACTCATCGCCCAATTGGTGCGCCAACTCTCATTGAAACGACAATGAACACCATCAAAATGGTGACATTCTGCAAGCACATGATAAACGGTAAGTAGCCGGTGACAATAACAACATTTTGGAGAGAATTCCCCCTCAAAAGGTAACAAGCTTAAACGGGCCAGCACCACCTCTTCTAGGGCCAACACAACCTCTTCTCGATAAACTGAGTGCTGCTTTGGACTGAAGTCCCTATACACGTCATTTTTTCCCTTTCTGGACTTATCATTTCCACTTTGGACGGTTTTTGTTCACTGGATAATGAAAGGATAGATCGGAATAGACCGGAAAATACCATGAATTTGCCCTGTGATTGGGCACCGGATTACACCAGTAGGCGGATTTGTTTTTGGTCGATGCTGATGACATCGTCTGCTTCCACTACGCAGTTACCTGCCGGAAAAAGGAGGGTCTGGACCAGCCCGTTCTATGTGACATGGCTGTGGCTCTCGCTCGACATCCGTGCTAGACGTTAGTGGATTGTCTGCATATAACACAAGCCTTGGATTTAGAGTAAAGAGATTTCTTCAAGTTTTTGCCTTGCACAACATGGAATAGGGCATTTAATTGGCTCTGCGACGTTGGTATCAGATCACACCAGCAAGGAAATCATTTTAAATCAGCACTACTATCTCCATTTCAGCTAGCAACGCCATGGCCTGCAACCAAGGCTGACATGATCATTTGAACTCATGATGATTTAGCCGATTTCTTCCTCCAAGCCAGAAAGAAATCCAAGTGTTCCAAGATCCGAGGACTTGCTCCGTTAGCTTCAGGTCGGCATTCCTTCGCTGTGTGATGCCTTCTTGCCCAAAGGCTCCCATTCGTTCAAACTGGATTCCATGTCAACGGCCATTGGAAAATATGTCACCTCCTTCGATGATACTTCTGCCAACGACCGAAAATCACGTTTCCGTTCCCACCCTAAGAAGTCAAGTAAGCTTACAATTATTCCATTTCGTCGTTGTACTCTGGCTCATCGTCTGTCCTTATGCCCAAGAAGATCATTTAAAAAAATACTTCCCCTCCATAGCCATTGGATTTGTTTGTCTGGGAGCGTTCTTGATGTGCCGTTTTGCTGAGCCGTTCGTCTCCGCCTAGCTGTTGTAGATCCGTATCACTAAGCCTTCTTTCATTACTCCGTTTGCCGGGCGGGCCGTGTCTGACTTGTGCCGTTCGTCCATTCAGCCCCATCAAAAGCTATGCATCATTCACCGCCGCAGGCCCCTTTGTCAGCCTTTCATCGTTAGTCTAGGCAACTCCGTTCAGCCAACAAGCTACCAAAAGAGGTTATACCTTATGGAACTATTTATAGTTTGTGAATGAAGACAGTGTTTACACTTTTGAATCATTGGATTTTATTTTGGAATTAGTCAGTAGAACCAGCCTCCTCTTACTATTAATAATTTCCTAGGTCCTTAGGAGAAGTGGGAGGCATCTGGTTGCACAGACCACTACGCCCGATTTTTTCTTACACTCCTATCCTCCCAGCCATAGCCACATTGGGAAGTCTAATCAACACAGCAAGCAAGTTTAAAGTCTTGCTTCAGTGGAAGAGGAACACCAATTTCTTATTTCTGTGATCTTCGTAGACAAAGAAGTTCTTTGCCAGTAGGAAAAATAATTTTGGAAACTTGGAGGAATCAGAAAAGAAAGGAGTAGTTTGCATGCTCGAAATCCTCTTCTGCTTTCCACTGTTTGTCACTCACCACTGCGCGCCACTGTTCACCAGTGTTCTTTTTAAAGCAAGAGGCAACGTTCTAAAGATCCTCCTTAGAAGCAGATGCCAATCACATGTTTTTTTTTTCTGAAATGGTGAAGTGGATTCCATAATTTCCGTGAAATGCATTCACATAGAATGGAAATTTTCCCATTGCTGTCCTTCTTTCTTCAGTTAAGAGGTTCTTTACCACCGTGGAAGGTGGCTTTCAGTGATCTCTTCGCTTAACCCAAAATCCTGTTTGAAGATAAGACCTGCTTCACCTCAGGCAGGCACTTCGTCAGTTAATAGGAACGGTTCCTCAACAGTTTCTTCCAAAGCTAAGACTTGCAAAGCAACACGTCAAGAAAGGGCACAACAGACTACTGACACCCTGCCAGAAAAATTAAGGTTTAAGTTTTGTCAGTTTCATCTAACACAATTGGATAGTATCTTCCTTTGTTTGGCGATTTCCCTTTTTCAAATATCCAATAAGGGAGTCAAGACTACCTCATAGGCAGAGCATTCCAGACGCTCACTACGCGATTTGAAAAGAAATATTTTCTGCAATAACGTAAAAAAGACTGGGCCACCAGTTCAGCAGATGACCTCTAGTTTTGGATGAAGAACGAATAGAGAAGAAACGACAGATAAATAATAAAGTTACAATTGTCGTGTAAAAGGGAATACAATATAGTGAATTCGTATTTTAACTTCAATGTTGCAGGATTCTGAGGACAAATACCTTTTTCTCCATCTTCAGGGAAAGCTTGGATTTCCACGCTTTGCCCTTTTTCTGCACTCCCCCAAAGATACAGAGCATGGAAAAAGAGGTCAAGCCCCTCCATCAAGGAACTCAAGGCTGTGAAGAATGGACGCCATTCGTTTTCTTTGCCAGTAAGGAAGGAGAGGGAAATTCCAGATAAGGATCCTTAGCTTTTGCGAACCTCCGAGCTATTCCAAAGGCTTTTCAAGAGGCTAACGATTATAAGGCTCAGGAATTGCTCTTCAGTTCGTAAGAGGAATAGAGCAAGTCCTTCACCTGGCATCGAATGGAGGGGATTGGACCTAGACTTCATTGTCAAATCCCATGGTTATGGATGCCTCTTCCAGCTTGTCATTTCCATCATGTGAAAATTTCGAGGATCCCGAGGAAGAGGCGCAAGGCATCTCTTAGCACCTTTGATCGGCAGTAAAAAGAGAAAAGTCACAACATGGAGAAAAGAAGTCTCAGTGGACCCATCCTTTTGAGCCCACGTCTCGTGCTGGATCATGATGTTGAGCCAGGAACCTTCACAGTTTTCAAGTCTTCGACAACCGCTATGCGGTTTTAGACTCTGCACCATCCAAGCACTGACCAGCTGGGACCCTTTGCCTCTTTCTCCAGCTCCACCTGCACAGGACAGGAGCCCTTCATTGGACACACGAAGACCTTCACTACAAGCAAAGGTTTCTTGGTCCCGGGACATGACTTTCTTCGCTTAGCACAAACCTTTCGTTGGACATGTGAAAGCTTCACCACATGAGAAGGATAACTACCACATCCTTTACTGAATGCACAGCCTCTGCTGAATGCAGAGCCTTTGCTGGACACCATGATCTACTTTAACTGCTACTTCAAGAAACTCGACATCAGCGATTTGGCAGGAAGATTATCCTTGATTTGAAAAGACTGCTTACCTCTGTACAGCTCGATTAGGGATAAACTTTAAAATGTCTAGCCTACAACCCTTGAAGTCCCCTTCATCTCTTGCTGGGTGCATTCTTCGACTTGGAGAATTTTACCATCTCCCCCCCCCCCCCCAGCAGAGAGGAGAGTCTCATTCTAGGAGGGACTCAATGATATTCTAGATCATCAAAACTTCTCCATGAGGTCCATCTGCAAAGTCATCGTCCGATGGAATGCAGCTGCAGACTTCATCCCCTATGGCGAACGGAGGGGTCATCCTCTGTACTGGTACCGATCAGCTCATTGGAAACCAGGATCCAACCCGTGTCAGGACAGGAACTAGTCATTACCACATGAACCGCCTTCATAAGGAAATCCTCCCCCAGAGATCCACATCACGGATGCTTCTACCACAAGATGAGGTGCCAACAACAATGTCTCGGCAGCCGCTGGACTTTGAAACCAACAGGAATGCAAGCTTCGGTCAAAATCATGGAACTTCGGGTAATCTGCCTTGCCATGCCTATTTTTGAAACTAGTAGAAATGAACGACAATTGAAGTGGACAGTGCTAAACACCACTGCTTCTGCGTACTCGAGCAAGAGAGGAGGCATGCATTCAATGAAACTCCAACTCTCCATCTCACCATCTCTCCATCTCCATCTCACCACATCCTTCTGTTGGCTACTCGGATCAAAATGACTTCTCTTCATATCCCAGGGTGCCAAAATGTTTTAGTGGACCAGCTGTCAAGACAAGTGCCGGCAACAAATGGATCCTGCAAGCTGCAATGGCATGATCTTCGCACCTTCGCGAACTCTGATAATCGACCCACAACCTAAAATTACTGGCTTCCAAACTACACGAATCCCTTGCTACACGAATCTCTCAAGCCTGTGCGATGGATGATCTAAGAGCCTGATGGACCAAGATGTTCACCTACATCTTCCCTCTTTACATCCTTCTACCACTGATACTAGAACGAAATTCATCTTCGTCACTTGGATTGGCCAGCTCAATTGTAGTTCATTTCCATGTTGGAACTTCTAATCGACTACACCAAGGAGCTGCCCAGTGAGGACATTTGCTGACCCATAGGAAAGGACACAGAGTGCTACCAGTCCAAGAATGTCACGCTGGTTGCTATGCGAGCTCTTCCAAGTTGATGGTTCACCGCGAAGGATTCATCATTGCTTTGTCGTGCGTCTTCGCTTGCACGTGCCTCAACACCAAATTCAAACTCCTTGCTCCCAGCTGGCTCTTCGATCAAGCCTGAGACCTCTTTGCCACAGCACGGCAAAGAAGAGGATGCTGTTTCCAGCAGACATTCTCGCTCAAAGCTTCTCCTTCTTATCGCCTCAAGGACTACCAAAGAAAGGCGAATTCGAGAAGAGGAGTGGGCACAAAAACTATTTTCCTGTGATGCTTGCATTAGGAAAACGATGGGGTAAAAGACTAGATTTAAGCATGGGCAAAGAGGACCTTCGACCGGATTCTGAGTTCTCTTGGTTTTGCCTCCCTTCTGTGCAAGAAAAATGGGAATAATAGAAGCATCCAATCGTTCACTTTTCCAGCAGGAAAAGGAACCAAACAGGCTCCTTTGCACTTGAAGCATCGAATCGGACTTGACCAAAGTTCAACCAAGAACAAAGTCATCCTTCAGATCAAGATTCAATGGATAGGAGACAGAATCTTCAAGTTATTCACGAACAACTGAAGCATAAAGATCCTTCACGTTGCAGTGCTAGATTCGGTAAAGAAGAGGTACAAAGAGGAGGACTATAGTACCCTATTAGGGCACTGACTACTCCCTCGATGCATTAAAAGCTCTGCAGTGGAGTAAGGGTCAGACTAACCTGTTCCTTCCCTACAGATCCAGGACAAGACAAGACAGATGTCTTCAGCTTTGGTTACTTCCTAGTTCTACTCTGTCATAGGGTTCGCCCATAAATACACGGACAAATTCTCGGCCATCAACAAATGTGGCCACTTAGAATAAATCCTTCAGGTTCCTCCTGGATATGTGTGAACATCTTCACTTCTCATTTCGTGGGAGACATGTCCACCCAAGCGGCTGCTTTGTCTTCTCTAGGACATCTCCATACATCAGAAGATTTAAAGCAACCATAAGGATCCCACCATCTCACCTGGGAGGCGATGACAACAAGTGCCCACCATCCTGGGATTCTGGCAAAATGATACGTGATTTACCATTCACCAGCTAGAATGGGTAACTCTGTTTTTAGTCCTAAAATACCTACCCAATGACCCACCTTGCCTTCACTCACTGTTGCCAATGACCATGCTCCCAGACAAGCAAGATGGCTGCCACTCGGCGCTTGTGGATCCAGCTATCATGGAGTGTGCTGGTTGCGGAGAAGCAGGATTTTAAGCTCTCTCAGGAATTTTCGTCTTAATGCAGACAATAATGCAAAAATTTAATTTGATAGTATTTCTATGGTTAAAAAGACTTGCCCATTCTGGCTGAATGAATAAAAAATGACATGTTGTTTTTTTTCTGGTTCGTTGTAATTTATTTCCTATTTCCGCAGTGAAATGGGATTCAATACAGTTAAATTCGTATAACATATAGTTTGTCATATTGCTGTTTTTGTAGTGATGCCCTGTAATTATTTGTTGCACAACGCAGGAATTAGCATTAACTTCCACACCATTCAACCTACCTATTCCCTTAAATTGTTTCCACTTCAATTTCCACCATGATTCAGATGCGAGTGGCCCACCGAGTAAACTAAGCCCAATAGTGACCAAATTGTAAATCGAGATTAGTTTTGTTACGATGAAAATATCGTTCCACTTTATGCTATCTTTAACGTGAGAGGCGATGGTTTCAACGTTTTCACACAGTAAGTATTTGTTTAATTTAAATTTTAAAGATACTCAGCCGATTCAGTGGACATTCAAAGTTTGATAGAGCTTCAGAGTGAAAAAAATCCTGTTCAGATAATTATTTTTCGACCAAAGTGAATATGCATATGCGACTTGGAGTATAAGGAGTATTTGATACACACACGTACTTTAGAAGAAATCAAAGTTTGACGTACCTTTGAATAAACCAAACGCTAATCATAAAGACCAGATATTACTGCAAGACTGTAATTAGAGTGTACTTACAGTGTAACTTTTACACATTATTTCGAAAAATCGCAAGTTTTAAATCAATTAATGTTACCGATGTCTTCCAAGCAAAAATAAGCAACGATTCTTCATAGAAAGAATCTTCGTTTTTAGTGACGATGCAATGGAGAGTAAATAACACAGAATTCTAGAATGGTGGAAAAGGAAGTCCTTTCCCTGTCAGGCGGAAGTAACTTTGTCTTCTTCCCTGGTTTTCGACCTTGACTTTTTTATTCTTTATTCGCTCGATTACGTCTTGTAATCTTTTGTCGCCAGATGTTGTGAGTTGAGTTTTTGTTGTCGATAGAAATGACTAGGAAGAAAGTTAAAGTTGCACGATGACTGATTCACTTAAACGAAGAACACTTCTTCACCTCATTCGATTTCTAAATTACTTTTGAAGTTCAGTTTTCTGGTTCAAATCATTCCTTGAATGTCTGACCTACATATCCAAACACGAGGAGGTATGCTGATGCAAATCAAAATAATGTCCGGCCGCATGACTTTTACAAAAAGTAAATCCCAATACTAATTAATTTAATTTGGAAATTTTCACGCATTTATTGGAGAGAAACACTAAGTATTTCAGGCAAATGACAGGCTACTGAGTATTGTAAACGAACAGTTGATAACCAAAGTAAGTTTTTATTATTATTATTATTATTTTATGCGCGTTTACAGTGGTTGGAAATACCAAGAATTTATAGGGTTTGGGAGGAGAATTTGCAACTCTAAAAAGTCCCTATTGAAACATGTTAGATCGGTCCCCATTAGTTCAGTCTGAGTTTTCAGAGGGCGCCACGTGTT
>JAHWFP010061597.1:60063-82550 GCA_023313725.1 Lithobius niger
TCAACACACCAAAACATTCGCCAACTTAATCGCACCGAATAATACTTCGGACGTTAAATGAAAACTTGAACATTGCTACCGAAAGTAGCAATGTTCTAGTTTTCATTTAACCTTCGAACTATTAAGTGGTGCGATTAAGTTGGCGAATGTTTTGGTGTGTTGATATCACTCCTTTGAAGGGCCGAACCATTCGGAACTTGGCGGCCACTTTTACCAGTTTTTGTTTATGGTATGATTATAGTTTACTTCTTAAGTCCGAGTTCGAAAGTTAATCAAACAAATGTAACATTATAACGTTATTTTTTGTTTTGTTTTTAAGTCCAGGTTGTTTCGCAGTGTGTGTTAACACAACACAGCACAACACAACACAGCACAACACAACACAACACAACACAACATTTGACAGATCAGGACCTGATCTATCAAAGATGGTGTCGGAAAAAAGCTCGTTTAGATGTTATGTCAATTTTAGCTGGTTTTCCAGATATTGTGACCAAGAGAACTACAATTGTTCTCGAAAGTTAAATTCAAGTTGCATTTCATGAAGTTGTGGGATCGTTACTGTTAGCCAGGAACAGACATTGAAGTAGTTTTATGTACATACTTTTAGGGTTGAGAATTTTTATCAGCTGGCAAACCTCTACCATCAAATAGCTATCAATCACATGGCATGGCGTGGTTTACAGCGCGACTGGTGTGCGTGTTTTGTAACGTCGTCTCTTTTATGTATACAAACAATATCAGCTTCTGAACAATCCGTTAATGTGTAAATGCAAGGCAGAAAACAATGTAAACAAAAATCGCAGGTACAAACTAAGACTCTTAGTTTTTGTTTCATGGTGAGACGGACGTAGGTTAAAATCATCGTATTTGTAGTAAAGTATTTGTAAGACAGTTGAAGAACGCTCGAAAAAATATGTTAATATCCTTAAAAATGTATGGACGTGGTCCAACGGCCATAAAACTCGAAAAGTCGTTTTAAATATGTTGAGAAAAAGTGTTTTCTAACTGCCATCATGCACATTGTTCGTTCAGCAGGTTTTGTCAGTCAGTAATTCGTGTATAATGGCATGTGTTCTCAATGCTAGCCTACTATACGATTAAACGTTTCCTTTGTTCATCGCGTCTAATTCTTGTCCAAACCCTAATTTTTTTTAGCCCTGATAAAAATTGCTAATTACTTAAATTAAATTACTTAATTACTTAAAATAAATTACTTAATTATCCTTTTCACATTCAGTCTCTACCCCCCTTAACTGCAGGACGTATTTTTGGGATTACAGGAAGAAAGTCCAAATCCTAAACCGGAAGTTTGTGAGGATTCTTGGGAAAGAACAGAGCCAACAGAACGCGAGATCGAAACTCGCAAATATTGCTGAAAATGGAGTTGTTACTGCTAGCGTTGTGAAGCGGGCTAATTTTTGTAAATCTGGACAAAAACGGGCCATATTTTGCTTCAGCAGATCGAGCTGAGCCATTCGGATTATCGGAGCATTCCAGGTTACTGGGTCCCTGGTCAACCAATTTTCTAGTCACTTTGACACTGGGTCACAAAAAAATACGTTATAACACGCATGAAGATAGAGACGGAAATCTCAAGATGAATGATGTTCTTGAAGATGTGCTGTTAAAAAAGAGCCCTTCTCTTACGTGCTGAAGAATTTTAATGAGGCCTACACTTGAAAGTAAGTAGGTCAATGTCAGCTGAACTAGGCATTTTCTGCACGTTTTCTGGATTTTAAATTCAAGAGCACCATGTCGCCATGTAGCATCCTAACAAACAACAAGATTTAAGACGAACACACACAAAAAAAACAGCTTAAACAGCAATAAAAAAAGTCGAGAACAGAAAACTTAACGGCAAGTGGTATGAAACGTCCTGTTGTAGCTTATAGAGCTTGTCATTCAAATTTGATTATGGTGAGGTATGTAGTAATGAATAATGCAAATAGGCTATCTATGTAAACATAAAAATGAAAGAAGGCAACGGAGAATTACAGGTTTATGGTTCAGTTTGAAAAAAAGGAAGACAGTCCTTCAGCTTGGTCCTTACTATAGGTGTAATTCACGGAAAGAACACATAAGTTCCTGGGGAGCAGTATGTTGGAGACTTACCTTAAATCTGAAATGCTCATGTGTTTAGGTGGTGGTCTCGTATTATTTTTTGTTGAAGTTGTTGAAGATAATTCCCAGCATTCCGCCGGAACGATCGAAATATGTTGTGCCTTTCGTTAAAGGGACATTCCTCACAGCGCCATTTTTCTCGTTCCTCCACATCAAGTACGGCCCCAAAGGTCTATTTTCTTACCGTTAGTCTTTCCCTTGCTAAAAATCCGGTTTGAAATGTGGCGTCTACGAGATTTTCTGTTGAATATTGGGGAACTATGTATACTGTATCCTGCACGTATATGATCCTTTGCACGCCTACAATAACCTCGAAGTTTCATCTGTGTGTGCGCATAATTTTAATGGTTTGCTAATAATTGCTACGAGAGCAAAAATCTAAAAAACTAATGCGGTAAAAATTAAAATTAATTATGCCAATAGATCGCCGAAGAAAAATTATAATACACTAGCCTAAAAAAATTATAAAATGTGGTGTTAAAAAACGAAAATCATTCCGGTTTGTGACGACACAATCTTTACCTTGATTTCTGTTTCGTATACTAGTCCCAAAGCCAACTGAGATAGTAGCTGTGTTTCTCGCTGCGAGGAACGTAGTTACTATTTCAGTTTACCTTGGCAATGGTAAGATGAGCGGAGGCGACCTGCGCGTGGCTGTCATAAGGCAGGCGGAATGTGCCTTTAAGTAAACGATATTGGAGCCATCCAGCACAAAGACTGGCAATAAAATTCAACATTAAAACCCTAATATGGTCCGTACGGTCTCATGGCACGTAACGTTTAAAAATCCTGACCATTGTGCTATGATGAAAGCTTATCAGTTTTTTTTTTCCCCCGAATAATACCATGCTGCGGGAGAGAAAGCAAAACTCTTTATTTTGAAACCATTATTATTTTTTGTTTCATTTTTGTTTTTGAAGTACCCGACAAGACGGTTTATTATTTTACCCTTCAAAATTTCAGAACCTTTTGAATGAATAGTTACAAACTGTCTCGTTGAGAAAGTCCAGCCACATTTCAGTATTATTTAAGTAATGAGACGTGTGGTTTGCAGCGCCTCTTGTCGGCTTACGTCGTAATAAAAACAGGTTTTGAAGACAATAAAAGGAAGATAAACCCTAGGCATACCTTTCACGCAAACATTTCAAATTCGTATTTTTTTTTTTTTGTCGTTTTACACTCGTACTAATTTTTTTCTTTTCAATTCTCTTTACGATTTCAAAGAGTAGTTCGTCCACAGTCGGTTGAATACATCCAGCCTATACACTCAGCAACACGAGTTGAGAACGCATGATGTCACATGCAAAGCTCTAACGGGTCTTACGTGAAAAATTAAGTAATGCTCGTGTTGGGTTTTTATTTCCTGGGCAGTCTTGGTTTAAAGTTTTCAAGTCTTTCAGGAAAACGAAGCCAGTTCACCCGGTTTATGACGTCACACATTCTTATATTCTAATATACAACGTCAATCTGGTTGATAGCGTCAATTAACAGGCAGCATTTGCGCTATACGCAAGTTTTCATCACATGCTTGCTTGAGAGATAAATTAACATGTGCTTTTCTATACACAAACAGAACGTTGTACGTTCAACAAATGTAAAATGACGAAGATCTCGCAGACAAACAAGACAAGTCAACCCTACACTGACCCACATTGATTTGGTTGTAGCCGCTGACAGAAGCTACATGTATAGACTACCTGGAGTATTCAGTGCAACAAATTTTCTACCATCAATTCGGAGCCATGTTAGTAACGTTTCATTAAAACAGAAGTAGTAAAGTTCGTAGGCAGAAGACAAGTTATCTTCAACTTGATAATATCTTATCACTGAACTAACAATCGTAGGTTAGTCAACAATCACTAATCAATTAACACGAAGTAAAAACCTGAGTTACAGCATTCAGTGCAGTTAACACAGTTGAGTTGACTTTAAATTAGGCTATACCCGCTGTGTGCTGCTTCAGGGGCAGTGATGATTTAATTTGTGAAAGAAAAAAAATATCGAGCTGGGTGAAGTGGAGTGAAAAAACTGGAATAGAAACTTGCTTCTCTGACGTGAGTCTGCTATGACGTTACCCAACAATTCTTGTGCAGAATGGTAGTAAAAACTGTCATGTTTTTCGTAGGTTTATGACTACATAACGGTATTACATAACGGTATTTTACTACATTTCACAAGCGGGTAGGTGAGATCTTTTAAAATACCATTGGCAGGCTGTAAATAGACATTCAGTAAAAAACTGACGCTAGCGTTAGTATTAACGATGAACAGCAGTTCATTGCAAGCAGTCGGGGCACAGAGGCTTTTGAATACAGAGGTACGACAGATGTTTACTAGCTGGTAACCTGTCTAAGGAGGCAAGCGCTTGGTAAATGGCGTGTTAAGTCCCCCACTCCCTCCTCTTCTTCCCCCCGCCCCTCCTGGTAGGCAGCGGCGGTAGGCAACATCTTTCACTACGTGTGGGAGGACTGATGGGACGTAAATCAATTCACGTTGTCAGCCGTTTTTCCAAATATCCCTCCTTATTTTCCACTTCTCGCTGCACTGCTGATATTCAATCTCGGTAGGCCTTGCACTTCTCCCTCGTGGTTTCCAATTATGTTATGAGATGGCGCAAATGTTCGTTTGTCAGGCGCTAGCCATTAGACGAACGCCCGTATATCGTCCGTTTTGATTGTCCGAAACAGATGACGTAGGAACACAACAACCAATCAGAGCTTGCTGTCGCTATTAGTCCTCGCTGTACCAGCCATATGGTTAAAATATGGACCCTATTATTTTCTGAGCGCTTGTGTGGCCCCCCCCCCCCCCATCTGGACGCTAGTGCCAACACAAAGTAGTCTACAACGCGTATTCATACATCTGGCCTAGTCAAGTGTCCCAGCGTTCCCTGTGTCCAACTCAATCCAGACTTGTCCTCATGCTCTCTTCTGATGACAAGCTGCTGCGTGTCACCGTGTCACGATGTAAATATCCCTATTTGCGATTCGGTCATGTTTTCCCCGAACCCGAACTCGTCATATTTATGTGAAGACTTAATTAAGATAGTGATCGAATGAAAATGGCCGAGGTGCTTAAGAATAATTAACATACAATGGAAGGTACTGCTTATTTTATGAACAGTTTTTTACTTCCGCATTCATATGTAAACTGTGGAACCGAAAGTTAATATGCCGATTACACTTAAGAAGTTACAAGATACTGTATAACACTTGTATGTTTGGGTGCAATTTCTCGTAAGCGACATTTCCGGTGGGTTTGGTCAAGAAGCACACCTGACTTCCTGTTTGTTTCCTGCATTAATTGCAGTTTGACAGGTTCAGCCAACTTGGTATCTACGGATTGTGTTAAATGGATCAACATTTGCATAAAGTAATTCTTGTATGTCTTTTGTGCCATTTTGCCTTCTTTTTGTCAATAACTATTGAAATTTTTCTTTTACAGAATATAAATTATGGAGTTCTTGAAGGAAATGAGCTTCGCCCTCATGCTTGTCATTCTTGGCTGCCTGGATAAATCAATACAAGGTAACATTTTATCTAGAAAAAAAAAATTTATTTTAAAAAAATCGTACTCTTAAGTCGGCCTAAATAAAGTACCTCGTGCGCGGGAACTATGGACACGGCAGAAACTGGCAAGACAAAATCGTCATAAGTTATGTGAAAATATCGTCATTTTTGTAATCATGATGACGATTCTGCCTTGTCATTGTCTTTTGTCTCCAATTCCCGAACACGAGGCTTATGGTTGTATGGTGAAAGTGTAGGCGTGTTAGTGTCTAGAATTTTGTTGAGTCTGGAGGGGACGGGGGGGGGGGGGGGAAAGGGAAGCGAGGGGAGTGCTGTGTCAACATTTTGATACCAACATATTTTTTCCACAGTCTCTACAACAATTTTTACTTACATTGCATAAAAGGGAATTCGACTCTTAAAATATTTATCCGCACGATCGAGTATGGCCGCACCATTCGCATCATAGTAGATCTGCCCCGGGTAATTTCGTGAATAGCAGCATAGGTATATTTCAGCCATAAAAAAAATTACAGGACGGAAAGCCAAATCGGTTCAGTTTTTATTGTGTTACACTAACTTCAAATTACATGCTACAAACATTTATTTATTTGTTTTCTTTGTTTTAATTCTGTAATCTATCTAAACACAAATCGAGTGAAGAACCACAGTTTTGTGCTGACCTTTCCATTGGCCGAGCCACTTTTTATCTTTGTTTCCTTGTGGCCACCATATCGGTGACCTTATGACACACCAACTCTTAACTCGCTTCACACATTTGCACTTTGGTCGTTACGTAATCAAGTCAGAAGAGCAATGCAAGAACGTAGTTTCTTTATAGACGTTTGTAGCAAATAGTTTTCGTTGAATTCTTTCCAACGTTTAACGTCCATAGGTATAGGCGAGTCTGATTTTTATTTCGTCATCTTACATTTAAAAAAAATTTAATTCCACTCAATTCAGTTTACTTTCTCTGAATTAACTTTAGTCGAAAATACCGTTAATTCGGCAATCTTACTTTGGTTGAAGTTCATATAAAGAACTCAAAACCCAAAACCCCAAATCGTCTAAGTTCCATTATTCAAACTTTCAAATTTTCGACTATCTCTACTGAAGAAGAGTTCGGAAATTTGCAAGTTTGAATAGTGTAACTTGGACGATTTTTGGTTTTGCGTAACTTTAGTATTTTTCTTTTTTTTTTCTTTTTTTGCTCCTAATTTTTGTAAAATATTAGAGTATTAATGCTATGCAAACCGAGATCTGGGTAACCTTGTTACTCGCTTTCAAGATCACCAAACTTCTAACTCTTCAACAATGCATCACATGCCATCTGTGTAAATTGGAGTTGTAAGAAAGCTGTAAGGCAGCTTGTACCTCAGGGCTCCCACTTATCATAAAATTCACGAAATTTTTGGATTTTAACGAAATGTCATAAATTTGTCAGAAATATTTGTTTTCTGGCAAAATACAAAAACTTAAGTAGAAATTTCTTGAAAATGCTGTAAACAAATTCTCACTGAAAGTGCGAACTACCATTACAAGATTTATAAAGATGACTTGTTCCCCCCCCCCCCCCCTTTGTAATGTTTTGAAGATCAACTTTTGCCTTCTAAAAAAGTATGGGATACAAACAAGGTTTAAAAACTACATCTTTGAATGCTTTCAAGAATGTGTTGAGCCAGCATTACATTTCTTTGAAAATATGATGCATTTTCAAACATTTGGAAAATGTTTCAGTGTCAGTCTGGACTAAGATTTACCGAATTCGTTTATAGGATATCATCTACTATTAGCCTGAGTAGTCATGAGAAACGCTTATTTTGGTGTGAGGGTGAGTCAGGTTATTTTGGACATTAGTCGGGCGGGGAGGGGAAGAGATTTTTTTTCAGGACCTTTGAGGCCGTCGTAAAAACTTATAGGTCACATTTCATTTTATCCAACCACTCCCTCCCCCCTCAACGCCAAGTGTGTTGTGGGTTAAAAATTGTCCTTAAGTGGGTTAAAAATGGAAAGAAGATGTCGCTTTGCCATAAAATTGTCATAAACTTTTGATCCGTTTTGTCATAAAATAAAAAATTTGCGTTTTAGGCGTGGGAGCCCTAATTACTTTCGTGCACTGAAGTAATGCATTGGCACAACAACAGAATGGAATTCGCTGTCAGTAATGTTTTATTTTTGTTTCATTGCATGGCAAACTAGTTGTGCGGAGAAGTGTTAGACCACCAGACAGAACTTAAAGAATAAATCCCCCAAACAAGAAACCATTAATTATATTTTTTCAATGGTCAGAATGCAAGGGAAGAGAAAAAAAAATTGCTACGTTACTGTTAGCAATTCCTTGCGTTTCCTTGTGTTTCAAAGTGTGGCAGGTGATCTTAGGCTTATCCCACGCCGAATTCGCTTCGCCTGCGTATTTGTTGGAACTACATTTGCCTGGTTCCCCCGAATCCCATTCAAGAGGTGGGAGGTCCGTTAAGTGAGTGACATGCTGCGTTCCATTGAGCGCCTTGAGTCAAGCTTGATGTGTTTTACGTTAAGGAGGCGAGCCGCGTTTTCACTTTAATTGCTTTCGTATTTTTTCATTCATTCTGATTATTGACTAGGTATACTTATTTGATTCTTTATAACTTTGTAATTCACACTTGAGATCTACGAAGCCTAAGGGCCCCCGCGCACTGAACAACCAAGCCGTGCAGCCAGGTCGCTGCGGCCAATGAGAATGCTTACGGTATATGTAGCAACGCGCACTTAGCCGCAGCGGCCAAACAGTCACGGCGGCCACTGCGATCCCGAGCAGCGTACAGGCGACCACAGGGCGACCATACTTGCTCCGTGTTCATTGTTCACCACGTGATCGAGAATTATCAATGAAAAACGTACGTAGCCGCGCAGCACGTCGCCTGGTTTGTTGGCCACGGCGACCACTGGCCGCACGACCTAAACGTATCAGCTACAATTGGATGAACTTGAAAGGCGTGACAAGGTCATGTATTTTTTTAATGCTTTTTAAAGGTCTATAAGGGCTGTTGCAGACGGACCACAAAACGCGCGATAATCGCAGAGCAATCTTTGGCGTTTGTGGCGTAAAAGTCGCAATCAATGGCAGATCAGTATTGTATGGGATATAACTGGTGCTTTCACACGCAGTGGCGCGTTTCTGCCGTTGTGGGTAGGTCTCCCTGAGCCAAGTCGCGCTGTGTGAAAGGTATACCGTCGATTCAGACGCGCTTGTGGCGCAATTTTTTCAGCGATTATCGCACGTTTTGTGGTCCGTCTGCAACAGCCTTTAGGCTCTTGAGTGCATTTTAACTAGGGGACTTCTCATTCACCTATATTTCACAATCAAAGGGTGCCTGGGTTGCTTGAGGTACCTGGGTGCTTGAGGTACCTGGGTTTCGCTATGCATGACGTTTATTTCCCATAAATTAAAAAAAAAGACATAAGTTTCTCATGTATCCATGGGTAATAGTCTAAAAGTTTTCTATAAAAAGTAGCAGTGCATTAAACGTAGTATCGAACGACGGTTAGATATCGTATTGGGATTGGTTGTGGATCGGTATCGGAAAACTGTCTTGGAAGGTTAGTGTATCTGATTGAATCGGATCGCCTAAAAATATCCTATCTTGCCTGTTTTCAGTTCCAGTTGAAAGCGAAGTGGACTTGACGGCCGAAGAATCTTCTCTGCATTCCATTCAAGATGAGACAATGTTTGGAAAGAGACTTAAACCTCTTCAAGGTTCCAGGAACTCGAATCCATCGAGAAGTTCTTCATTACGTGCTAATAAGTTCATCCCAACTACTCTTCCTCCTGTCACACTGGCTGACATCCTGGATGAAGAACCACTTCAACAAAGAAGTATATTCACCGGGGATCCCATAGTTTGTAAGTTTATTGAAGTTAAAAACAAAAACTGCTCGATTTTGTTGCACCTGAAGTTAAACAATAATTTTATGTTTGGGGTTATACCAGGAGCGAATAAATACATATACACTCATGGGAGTGTGAATGTTGTAACTCTTGCTTCATACTCCATCTCTCGTCACAAGGTCATCTGGGATAAAAGCTGTCGGTTTCGTTTCTCAGATACAGGACAGTTGATTCAACATCGAGGAATCCTATTTTACCAGAGCAGCACTAAAAGGTATCAATTTTCCGCATGCACGTGAACTGGCGTTGAGTCGGGAGGGGAAACATGCGATTTATGCCTCAGCCGGCCTCTGCTTCGCCGTTTCACTCGTGGAATGCTGTTGCAAGCGTAGGTGCCGCATGCCTGGAGTAATCGTTACCGCATCTGTCTCTTAAGCCCTAACCAGACTGGCTGGTCGCGGCTGCACGGAGTCGCAGTATGGTGTAAAAAAGACTTCAACATTGGCCCTTAACGGAACACCACCCGTACGATTGCGGAAATTTTGACCTTGTAGGCACGTAGTCGCGCATTGCTTCGCACGAAATTTTCTTCTGCCTGGAGAGGCCTTTAGGTTAAAACCTATATAGCGTATTTTAACGTGTGTTATCCGAGAAAATAGTCATTCCAAATTTGACCGCATGGGGTCGGGACCATAACCGAGAGATGGAACCTGCAGTAATATTATAATGGACACTCCCTTTTATGTCGCTCCTGATTACACTATGAAAAAACTTTTAAACGACTTAAAATATTAGAGGATTCTAAAAGCTTCTTTTTGATGTGTCAGTGTACTTTGTAGCTCAAACATGGCTTGCTCTATGTATAAATAGGCAAAAAACGCGTTGTTTGAATAATGTTAATTATAAAATAATGTATATGGCCATGTTTAAGATAAAGGATTAAGACCAGGTTTTTATTAAAAACTCTTCCTTGATAATAAATCACGTCGCAGAAAATTCAGTGGTATCAGTAGCCAGTCTTAAAAGAAACTCCAGTACCTTGAATTTGTTCATGGTCGCCGCTATAGGGCGTTAAAACTTGTGTAAAAAATTCCCCCTCGTGACAATAGAAACATGGACAATTTTTTAGCGATCAGCTGTTCTCGAACTGGGTTATGCAAAAAAAAGTTACAGCATTGATTCTGCGCGCACAGTGCACACTTTTTATCAAGCAACAACTCAGTCGACTCATTCATATTTCCAGTATAGTTATACACTTACAGACCACTTGACTGACTAACCGTGCATAGTACGTTCATTGCTCTTCAAATAGACCTTTGATTTTGCCAAACGATCTTCCTTCTCTTTGATTAATTCACTACAGATGTCGCCGACATGAGACTCGCATAAATGTCTCCTCTCGAATTTAAAATCTGAAGTCGCTTCCTTTCGCGGTAAGTGTCGGCCTGTTTCGTCTCAGTCTTGTCTAACTGAGGGGGTGGACCAATACTCTTCTCTATCGACCATCTGCAAGCCTTGACTTGCTTGGCCATAAAAAATACTATTTGGCACATGCATAAGGTGTTTTTTTTAGCGGAAATAGAAGAAAGGACGAAGTATGTCAAGTCAAGATCTTCCCTTGTAAGAGGGAAACAATTAATGGAACGTCATAAGTCACAGGACTTTATAAATACTTGTTTAAATTGGCGAGCGAACGAAGCGAACGAGGTTGAATACTACACTGAATGTTAGATTTTCTGTGTGATGTTTGTCTGTGTGGTTTTTTTTTTTTTGGGGGGGGGGGACACTATAACGTTCGCGATTTTGTTCTGATTTGGTTGAATGCAGTGGCGGACCATCAGGGTGTTGAAGGTGTCAGCTGAACACGGGCCCTGGCTTATGAGGGGCCGTGTGAGGGCCCTGCACACTACAGAATCAGAACGCAGAATTGCAGATAAATTTAAACGAAAAAGCCACAAACCCACAAAAAGACATTAAGCCAATAACCAACAATCACTACATAAAAAAAAAATTGGCGGAGCAGAGCAGAGCAGCCTTTGGGCTAGATTATCGCATAGGCCTAAAACTTCTATCCCTGTTGGGGTTGCAGCAGCAGTTGAGTTTTTTGCCCCCAGACGGTCCGTTGGCTTAGCTTTAAGTGCTCCAACAGTAAAATTGCGATCTGAATCAGATATGCACGCTACGGCGTTTTTTTTTTTTTCATAGCGTTTATTCAGTTGATGTGTTTGCTGAGCTAAAGGCGCGTAGAGTGGACTTTTGAGCAATAATCATGCATATAAAATGTCATGCATTGAGAAGTTTTAAGGCAGGAACTTTTTTTTTCACATTTTTTATTATTGTTCTTCTATTGGTTGTACTTGTTCCGCCACTGGTTGAATGGAGTATTAATTTCGTAATAATGGAGGTTTGTGTATAAAATCGTAGAATTATATACTAACACCTAACGTGTGATGGATGGACACTCAATGCTAGATTGTTAGTGGCTGTTGCTAATTCGTTCTGGAGCAGCTTCTATGGCTGCGTGTCTGACGTCATGTCTACTTTGTCAGGGGGCCATTTTACCCAAAGAACTGAAGATACTTGGTAGGACAAGAACCGCCGCGCTTTTTGACTTGCTATGAATTAGTATCTTAAGCGCCAATAAGCTTGTTTCCGTGTTAAAATCTTACTTCCGGTTCAGGACACAAGCAAACACACGAGGCGACTCGGGAGGCGACCATGCTCGTGAAGTGACGTCACAGACTCGGTTCGCAGCGGCGAGTTGCGCCACTGCGTGAGATGGCAGCGGATGATTTAACAAAACGCATGTACCAACATTTCGTAAAGAAATTAACTGGTCTTTGTGACCAGGTGACCCTAAAATACCAACCATAATTATTAAGAATAAAGTATTGTCAATGCAATAATGAAGTATTGTTCAGATTAAGAAGCGTCAGCAGGAAGTCAGCCAATCAGAGCATTGCAGCCAAGTGCGCAGGCCCGGCGGAAGCTAAAGAAATAGTGGTATGGCGAACCGGCAAGTCAGCTAGCCATCTATTCATATTCATTTTTATCGCCCCCCCCCTCCCAAATACAAAAAAGTAATGTGTAGCTATAATTAAAATCAAAATCCAATTTTTATTATATTTAGTAGGCCAATACTTACATTTTTTGGCAACTGCAATACTGCATTGTGTTGATTGATTCAATAGGCTATCACTTATTACACAAACTTCCCCAAAATGTTGGTCTGATCTAAAGACAAATTCGTTTAAAATTTCGTTTAGTTGAAGAAGAAAGCACAATGCCACAAGGTGATGGTGGGCAATCAATGTCAAAATTGTTTAAACAAATAAAACACCCCTTGGACACATTTTATATCGCACCGCACCGCATGTGTTGTTTCGTTTCGAAGTAAGCCTTTCACTTCGCCTGCCACTGAAGCAAGGCTGTCGCTTGGCGCTACGAAAAAAAGTGGTACGGCTCTCGCCGGACCGGCCGGACCCGTTCCGCCGGCCCTTGCAAGTGCGTGTATAAAATGCGACTGGTGGCTTGCTCGAAAAACGGAAACTAACAAAAAAAATAATAATAATCTATTTTTACTATAGGATAGTAAATATTTTATGGAAATAAAATAATAAAAATTATTATTTTATTAATAAAAATTATAATAAAAATTATTATTTTATTAATAAAAATTATAATAAAAATTAAGCAAGTTTTTCGATTGAACCGTAGTTAAGGCAGAATGCAATCGCATCAATCAAGCTAAATAAGCACACTGCATTAAAAGTGACTTGTATAAAAGTTGGCAACTTACTAACTGGGTCGTGCCATATTCAAAATTAATGTTTCGGGGGGTGGTGAGGGGGGGGGGGGGGGGGTGTGTGTGTGCAGGCAGACATTTCCGAGTAGTACCCGTTTTCATTCGCAGTTCAAGCTATTGCTTTTATTTAGCTATTTCTGCCTTTAACACTGTAGGCTCGTCCGACCTTATGTTACCCAAGGTCGTTCACAAGCTGAGACGACCTTGGATTTCTTCTCTGCATGTAAACGGATAAAAAAACATAATCACATAGAAAAAAAAAATGTTTTATGAATATTTTTCATTTTAGTAGTACATGGTTAGTACATGGTTTACTATGTTATTCTAATTCTTTGTAGTGCGTATACGTTGTCTTCAGATAATCAGTCGCACCTTCGTCGTTTTATAAATAAATTAAAAAATATATATTTCTTGCTGGAAAACTGGAGTTTCTGCGAAAAATTGCTGTTCATGCCAGCCAGCCTTTTGAAAATACTGGCGCGTGAAGGTAAGCAGCAGTTTTCTTAGCCTAATGTGCGTACTCTGCAACTATTAGTTTAAAAATTATTTTTGGGTGGACTGGTTAAGGAAAAAAGTAAGAAAAAAGTTTACGTATGACACCTGCACTTTAATTTTATTTTGACAACAGGGGGAGGAGGAAATGTCCATGATGAAACCTTTTCATCGAACCCCTTCCCCGAAGGTAGGTGTACAGGAACAAAAAAATGTCGTTCCACGGGCATATTTCAGGGACCATTCTGCAACCAGCTCTTCGTAGGAATAATCAATTTATTTTTTATTGAACATTTTTTTTTATTTAATTTTTAAATAAAACAAACGCCCGCATTTTTTTTTCTTCCTGCCTTTCTTTAATTTAAATTCTTAAACATTTTTATTCAATTGTTATCTATACAGTAAAATTATCCTTCGTTCGAAAGCTGACACTTGAATTTACCACGATCATGGGCAAACACGGCTGCATACGAACAACTTTTATAGGCCTAAAGTTTTCATAAAGGTGCTCCCATTCTGTGGTTTTTTACTTGTGGAACAAAGTCAGCAAGCGGGCTAAAAAGAGGTGAACAAAAAAATTGAGTTCAGAGGAAATTATGGTAGGACCGGGTACGTCAAATTTAATTTTTTTATTTTGACTGTTGAGCATTTTGGGACGCGTAACGTGTCTTACCGATTGCACTAGTTTCATGCGCTTTTCAGTTGGACATTTTTGTAGGGCTAGTTCATTTTTTTTAAATAGAATATTCACGTATAAAGACGTAACAATTAATTTTAAAAAATACAATAAAACACACGTTATTCTTTTTTGTAAACGTCTTTTTAATCCCCCCCCCCCCCCTCCTGTCCGCTACAGTATTATTGAATCCGACAGTAGCCTGCATAATAGTAGCAGACTTACTCCAATGTTGTGTTTACTTCGACTGTGAGGGAAAAGAGCCGCCCTGCGTGACATCGTTGAGCCAAACCGAAACGAACGCAAATAGGAGTGTCGCTCCATCCCGTAAGCTCCGTGATGGTATTCAAGAGCTAGAGGAAGAAATTCTGAACTAAAATATTTTAGTAGATATAGCGTTTTCCGTTGGACTTAGCGGTCGTTCATATCGTCGCGGTGTGAATGGGCTGCGTGTGGCACACTGCTCCGTTCCGTTCCTTTTCGACGACGACGAGAGCCTCCAGGGCATCGTAGTTAGCGATTGACTGCAACGGATGGCTCAGCACACATTGCTTCCGTCGCTATCTACGGTGGCCCTGGAGGCTCTCTTCATCGTCGGAACGGAGCAGTGTGCCACAAGCTTAAGTCGATTTTTAGTAGAAGTGTAAGAGATCCCGATGTGTTAAGCCTATTTATTGGTGCCCGACCGTTACATGAAAAACACAAAGTCAGTTGCCATAAATACTACTCGCCTACTGAAAGTATTTTTTTTAGTGTGTGGACTGCACAAATGGTAAAAAAAAAAACACTCTTACTGCAAATTTCACCCGCTGTGAAACAACGCAGTTGCTTCTTTTCATTCCTTCAGTAAGTGTCGAACGTGGTGGCAGAGGTATCTAGACGCCATAGTAAAGATCGGTGTTGGATTCGTTCGCAGAACACACTGGGCAGAAATCCTACTAGTGGAGCACAAGCCAGAAATCATACAGCTGAATTTGAGGGAAAATATACTGAATTAAATATATTGTAGCATCACTGGCTCGTTTGGCCGAGTAGTTGTAATCCTCGGAACTCAATAATTACATTCCTCGTAATCTTTAAATCGAAAACACAATTGGACCAAATTGGACCGATAGAAGCCGATATCTTATCTATAATGATATAACAATAAGCATTCCCCCCCCCCCCCACATTTGAAAACATGGGAGATGTTGCACAATCACTCAGTTTTTGCCAACCTCTTAGTGACATGCAACTCGTGTATGCAAACAAATTCCAAATACGCAGGCTTTAGCCGCCCCTGAATTGACAGACTAAAGGCGCATTTATGCAATGACGCCCCTTTGCATTCTTGCAGCAAAGCTAGAAATCTCTTAAATTCCAACATGGCAGAGTTTTAGCTGCACGGATTCGGAAGAAAAACAGTCGATAATGTGAGTTCAGAAGCGACTGGGAAAACTGTTCCGTAAAGGGGAAATTTTTTAGCTTATTGTCACGGATTATAAAATTGCAAGCGTCATTACCATATAGGAACGGCACCTTTGCCCTCGTGATTAAATTCTAGCTGCGAGAATGCAAAGGTGTGTCATTGCAGAAACGCATCGCATCATCTCTAACATTTAGAGAAATAAAATTGCACTGAGAAGATGTAAAGAAACACCCGGATAAACAAAACGAGCTGCGAGTTGAGCGTCAGATGAAAAACCCTGACGTCCATTTTTGAAATTCATGGCTTTCTTTGTCAAGACACAGCTGACTGCAGAGCAGAGCATGGACACACCCTGCTCTGCACTGCCTTGTCTTGGCAAAGCCAGGATTTTTGGTAATTTGTCTTTATAAACGGTGTTGGCTAGAGCTAATGGTCGTCAGGACTTTTATTATGAAGCACCAGAATACTACGACAGGTCTTTCTTTATACCGTTTTACGTCTTTGTTGTTGATTGTTTATTATTTGCTTGCTTAAACTTTACAAATTTTCTGAATTAGTCGGGAAAAACTTAGGCGAATTTAGACAAATTTTGAAAACATTATAAAGGTCACCATGCAGCCCCTTTCAAGGAAAACATAATATTTTCCCGAACTATCGGCGAAAAAACACTGACAAACTTAGGCAAAATTGCCTGTAAATATTTAAATAGTCATTCTGCAACCTCCTCCAAGACATCATTTTGAGTCCTTCCTTGATGTAAACTTAGTTGGTGGGATTACTATCATAATGTTTTCGCTCAACTCATATCATCTTACCACCTCAGACTAATTAGCCTGCATTACTTGCATATTTTTTGTTGGGTGTTAGAACTTCCAGGTAATAAAATAAACCAAACGATTCTTCAATTTTTTTCCCGTAACTTAAATCAGTTTTTTTTTTCCGTAGTTAACAAATCTGAGGGTTCTTGTGCATATGAAGGAAGAGTCTATAAATCTGGACAGAACATTGAGCGTTCCCATCTTTGTCATTTCTGTTTCTGTCGCAATGGCTACATCGATTGTTATTGGAAGAATTGTCCACCTCCACCGGAAGGATGCATCGAATTAAGCTACGAAGGTGTCTGTGAAAGATCTCTCTATCTTTGTCGTAAGTATAACAGTGTGAATTCATTTAAATGCAACAAAAAGTCCAATGGATCAATGGTTTGTTCAATACTGGGTTCGTATGGGTCCCTGAATATCTGGAAAAGTCCTGGAAAATAAAAAATAAAATTCCAGGCCTGGAAAAGTGCTTGAAAAACATGAAAAATTCCTTTAATCCTGGAATGCTCTGGAAAATTCCCATAACCGTGCTCTTGCTTTCCAATAATTTACACTGCTGCTAAGAATGAAAGCTCCTGTTTTTCTCTGTATTTGAACTGTGATAAGGCTGTTTTAGTTTAAATTGTAGCCACAATTTCAACTAAAGCAGCCTTATCACAGTTCAAAGAAGAGAAAAACCGGACCTTTCATTCTTAAGAACTAAGAATAACTAAAAATGCACAATAACTAAAAACAGCCACACCGAAATTCGAACTGTAGTCATTGTAGCTCCAGTCAGTGTCACCAGTGTCTTTTAGTGTCACTTGGCTTCCCCTGTGTGGATGAGATTTCATATTTATCCTAACTGTTGCTACTGACAGGGTTTGTTGTCACCTATCCCACGGCTTTTTAGGAATTGTCAGTGAAAATTCACGGTTCGCATACTAGTAATTAACAGGCAAGTGACTCAATTTAAAGGCAAAATTTGCCTGTTACTCGTTTGTGATTCGTGAATTTTCATTGAAAAATACAGGAACAATTTTGATAAATCCGTGGGATAGATGAGCACGAATCCTGTCAGTAGTAACAGTCAAGACAAATACTTTCTTCAGAGAGTATGTTACATGTAAAATATTGAAGGCGGTTATTAGTCTTAAAAGTCTTGGATTATTATTGTCAGGATTTTATTTAAATTTGTTTGAAATTAAAGCCTTATAACAGTCACGCGCAGTCACACGTCCGCACGTTACCGTCGCGAGATTCGGCATAGTTATACTACAACGTCACTTCCGCCCTCCTCTTCTCGTGATTCGTGATTCGCGGAACGACGTCTGGCCTAGTAGACGAATAGCGGGTCACGTGACAGCACTGACGCAAAAACTGGGTCGTCACAACCGGAAACAATGAAACGGGGCGTCGGACGAACGTCTAACTGGAAAATCGTCTAATGGGATAATTGTCTAAAATCTGCCTAAAAAAAAAAATCTGGAAAAGCATCTAAACGGAATATCGTATAATGGAAAATCATCTAAACGAAATATCGTATAATGGATAATCGTATAATGGATAAACGTCTAACTGGATCAACGTCTAACTGCGGTTTCTGATGTTATATGTATAGCCGCAGCGAGCGCGGCAGCGCGAGCGAGGCAGGGACATTAGACGATAATCCATTATACGAATTTCCAGTTAGACGATAATCCATTATACGACTTTCCAATTAGACGGTTTTCCATTATACGAATTTCCTGTTAGACGACTTTCCGTTATACTGTTATACGGTATACGTTCTTCCAGTTATGCGATTTTCCAGTTAGACGATTATCCCTCGCCCCCAATGAAACGTCATGGTTATTGTACGTACGCAAAGGATCATATACGTGCTTCCCGCAGTAAATAAAATTACCAATATTCAACAGAAAATCTCGTGGACGCCGCATTTAAAAACGGATTTTCAGCTAGGGATTGACTAACGGTAAGTAAATAAAACTTTGGGGCCGTACTTGATGTGGAGGATCGAGAAAAATGTCTCTGGGGGGAATGTCCTTTTAATTTTTAACTGCTTAAATCAATCGCAGAAAGGCTAAAAAAAAATTTAATTATGTTATGGAAATAATACGAAAGTAATGAAGTCTGGAGCGAACAGATTCTTTTAAATTAAAAACAGAAGACCTTTCAAATCTCAAACTAACGACATCTTTAATCACACAAAAATAGGCAAAATATATTTGCCATCATTTCACAGAACAGGAAAACTGAAAACCATCCGTTTTTTAATTACAAATTCAAATTGCAAACGGATGGTTTGAATTCCTGTAAAATGATGGAAATATTTTTCACCTTTTTTAGTGTGTAGCTGATGCGTTCCAATGCTGAGACGCGGAAGTCATTGTGGGATAGCCAAGGCGGCAATAAGTTGTGAGCTATAAAAGGCACTCTGTCCGTCCAGGTTTGGCACTTACCTTGTCGCTGCAATCACCCAGAAGAGATACTGTTTGCCTGTTAGCGTATTGGTCACACCAACTTAACAAATTGCTTCCTTTGGAGGGGTGAATTCCTTCCTCAATGCCATTATTGTCATCGGCCCCTTACGGTCCATCATGTGCTTGCGGAATGCCACCATCTTGGTGGTGTTCGTCGCCGTTTCCATCTTCCACGAGCCTTAGGGTGTCAATTGGGCAACAAATCTGTCCTCATGCCCGGGGTTTCTACATTTTTGCAGGTAGTACAGATGTATGATAAGATTTAGATTTTGGGTTTGCTAAACAACTCTGTGATGTATGGCGCAGTGGCAACCTGGATCACTGCACTGTGACTGAGAGTGACGCTAATGACCTATAGCTGTTGACGCGGTGCCATTAATTCTCACTCCCTCCGCCCGCCTTATGTTTTTAATTAAAAAATCTAATCACGCCAAGCTTTATTTGTTTCCTTTGTTTGTCCCCCCCCCCCCTCCCAATTCAACCTCGCGGAAACTGACCGTGCGAGCGAAAGATCAAATTTTAAACTGAATTTTTGCTTTGGGCGTATGTCCATCTGAAAATTTGTTTGTCTGTTTGAGACACGATTACGTTCGCAGTTTTGGTTTGATTTGGTTGAAATTTTATGACAAGTGTCGAAGGATTGGTGCATGTAATTCGAACGTCCGCAAGATGAATTTCGTACCTCAAAATTTGTAGGGCCATTTGGGTTTTTCCCCGATTTTTAGTAGCAGATTTTTAGTAGTGGCGATGAATGGAGACCACCTAAAAAAAAGACTCATTGCTCCGAAAACTACATAAAGAACGAGTGTTTTCTTTTCGAACTCGTTCGCTTAGTTTATCATATTTCGTTCAACTGAGTAATATTGTGCTCTTCAGAGCTCATGCCTATTTTACCAGCAGTCTGTCTTCTGTTAGTCCATCACTACCGTAATTTCACGCTAGCAGTGGCGTAACTTTGTCACGCTGCGCCCCCCCCCCCCTGCAAAATTCCAGTGTGCGTCCCACACCCAGTGACCCGCAAACCATTTTATGACAAATCTAAGGTGTATTTTAATATTTAAATTTTTTAATTTAGTTTTTACTTATACGTATACAACTTGCATTTCTAGCTTGTGGTTGCGTTTAAAATTCTTTTTGTCTTTCTTTTATTTCTACAAGTGTGTTGACAACTACATCTAAATTTATTTTTCTGGCTTGCTCTCAAATTAAAATATTATCAGCATTATAACAAGAATGTACTAGTATTTAACTGTTTATTACGAAAACTGTAATGGTTTAAAGAATTTAATCTGTAGCATTAAATCAGCAGAACGGCGCAGATATGCACTTTCCCCCAGCTTTCTGGTACTCTGGCTCAACAGCTGGTGTAAAAGGCGCCAACGTTAACGTAATATTTAAAACCATTGTTGACGCAACAACTTGATACCATTGAACACTAAAAAAATAATATTAACTATCTGTAACTAACTTTATGGGCGAAGTGCTAGCGCGCTTCTAGATGTTATGTACGGTTATGCAGCGCCTTCCATTTCTCACGCATGCTTTTTTCAGGGGGCATTTTGTCGGAAAGCTAAATGGCTATCGCAATCGCTACATTCACTTAAGTTTTAACTAGCTGTGGTCTCTAGCACGAGAAAGCATGTCCGGTTTGTTATTGCATTGGCGTTTGTTTCTGTTGGGGCCCAGTGTTGGATTGCCCAGAGCTTTCCATCAACAATACACGTCATAACATTTCGTTTTATAGCTGACTGTTACTGTTAATCAACATTACCATTCACATCGCTGGCTCTTTTTCATTACTACCGTGCAAAGAATGAACACACTCGCTTTTTTTCAATGCTATACTGTGCCAAAAATGAACATGCTTCCTCTTTTTCAGAGATGCCGCGAAAAAGAATGAATATGCGCACCCTATTGCATTAATATGCTGCTCTTGGGGACTTGCTCGCCGTTTTTCGTTGCTACCGTGTAAAGAATGAACATGTTCGTCCTTTTTCATTGCGCCGTGTAAAGAATGAACATGCACGCCCTATTGCATTAATATTCCACGCTTGGATTGGGCGTTACTGACTTCCCCGTGGACCAAACATCGCCTACAGTCTGGTGCAAACGTAATATATATTATACAGATAATACACAGATATATACACAGATAATAACGATTCAAGCTATATCAAGCATCTATTCAGTTACTTAGCTACGCTGAAGTTGGCGTATTTTTGTTAGCAGCTTAGTCAAGGTCAAGTCATTCAAACCATGCCATGCGATTGAAACAAGCGCATTCGTATGGTACAACATCAATCACAATAGCCTCTGTTGCGAAGACACCTAATTAACATACACTTATTTAAACATTTTATGATACTGGCTCCAGCGCACCACACCCGATACTTTCCATACATTCGTAAAGTTTAGCTGAAAGCTTTACTTTACTGTAAAGGTAAGATGACTATTCGGAGTAGTGATCTTACCTTTATATTTTATTGACATTTATAAACCATACTTTAAATTGGCAATATATTTTGGATAACATTTATGCAAATATTAAATAATCTGTTTCAGTAATAGTTTTGTTTATATTTCCATAACCGTATATCCCCCCCCCCCCACCCGTTTCATCTGCGCCCCAGTTTCTCTGCGCCCCCCTGCGACTGCAGGCCCTGCAGCATTGCAGTTACGCCACTGCACGCTAGTAAATTATTTGCTAGTATTCTTTCTCCTATCGCATCACGTGAAAAGCGTAAATTTCAAGTAAATCTGTGCAAAACAAAACGTGTTAAGGATTCTCGCCAAGGTTTCGTGTTCGAAGTCATGTAATCAGTTAACGTCGTTAACTTAATCGTTGCAAAAACTGAAAATTGTGTTGATCGTTTTACTTGCAAGACATTTTTTCCATTAGCCTCGTGCCTTATTGTTTTAAACGTCCGCCTCAGTCAACGACGAAAAAAAAATCTTACAAAGAAAGGCCTGGAAAGAATTCCCACCAAGTTTTCGTGAAGGCACGACATCAATTTCTATTCGAAAAAACATAGTTTTGCAGCCGTCAAAACTAAAAATTGAGTTGGTCGTTTATTTGGTCGTATTCCTTCGCCTATCACGTCACATAAAAGGCGTGAATTTCAAGTAAATCTGTGCAAAACAAAACATTTTAAGGATTCTCCCAAAGGTTTCGTGTTTGAAGTCGTGTAATCAGTTAACGTCGTTAACTTAATCGTTGGTAAAGTTGAAAACTGACTTGATCGTTTTATTTACAAGACATTTTGTCCGTTAGCCTCTCGCCGTATTGTTTTAAACGTCAGCCTCAGTTAACGCTGAAAAAAAA
>JAHWFP010061598.1:523-16109 GCA_023313725.1 Lithobius niger
AGACCCTCGAAGTACGCCCCCCCCCCCCCCCAGCTTGTGGAGGATGCGTCCGTGAAGAGAAGTCCAAACGGCGTTGGGTCCTGAATGGGCACTCCGCGGCAGGTGTTGAAGGGATCACCCTACCACAGAACTGTAAACTGTCCAGAGAAAACACATCCCACCAGGACGACGAGGTTATCACTCATGGTTCCTGAACAAATGCATCGACCTGACCTTCCATTCCCCGAAAGGAACCAGCTCAGAGCAGGAATCGACGACACCTGTTACTGACACCAGGTCCACTGACGTAATCTCGGTGGCTAGCTGCAACCTTTCCATCCGATCCAGTAACCTCTCTACCTGTTCCTGCGATGGCCAACCCGTGAACTCGGCCGTATCGAACTGAGCGCCGCGGAACACAAACTGCCTGCACGGCACCAGCCTGGGCATTTCCAACTGGACGCCTAGACCCAGAACCTTGAAGACACGTGGCCAATTGCCACCTGAGTACTTCCTCCGACTGATGGCGGAGCAACCAAACGCTGAAATAGGCATGGGCTACAATGTCCAAACAATGTAGAAACCCCCAACCCAGGCAAAGCACTTCCGTGAAGACATGAAATCCGGTTGCAATCCCAAAAGGTAGGACACGAAACTGGTACGATTGACCTCCTACAAAAAGGCGAAACAGATGCCGAATCCCCTGGTGCAACGGACCATGCATGCATGCATGCATCCTCGAAATAGATGGCAATTGTAACAACGATTGGCTGCATCGCTTTTCTGACCGACCGAATCGTCTCCATCTTTAAAATGCTGCTTCTCCAGATGTCGGTTCAGCTTTCAGAGGCTGGAGTAAGCGGTCGTTCAGACACAAAAAACGGCGAATGTTCTCTGCCTACAGCGGACAGAGTGAGCACGCCGTCGGTGATGACCTCCCAGTTGTCCACATGGGGACGAAACCTTCCCCCCAACCCGCTAGAGAAGTGGAGGATGGTGAGGGGGGGAAACATCCATACCGGCTCCTGGGGGGACGACCCCGAGAGGCACCCATCCACGATGTGAGAATCCATGGAAAACGTCCCCTGCCTTGAAAAGGGGGTGACCCCTGGAACGTGCAACGTGCTGCTGTGACGTGGAGAAATCCGTGCAACGTGCGTTGTGGAAAACGCTTGCAGGCGTGAACCTGAGAACGAGGGAGGATGTGTTCTCTGCTCAAACACAAAAATGCCGTGCAGTGTTAGCAAATTTTTGGTCCCTTGGAAGGGAATCGACGTTCTGATGGTTTCAAACCTGGATGTAAGCCGAACACCACCATTACCTCACAGTACGGCGTCTGGACCTCAGACAAGAATGAAAAATCCCCCACCCGAGCAATGCCGCCGGGGCTTGCAAGGGGGGGGGGGAGACTCGATGCAAGTAGACAAAAAAGTTGACCTGACATTGCAAAAGTGGACAACTCCGTTTTCCAAGTTAGCAGTCACTCGACGTTGTTCTAAGACAAGACCTGAATTTAATTTCAACTCCAAATGTTTTATTAATAGGCCTCACAATGTACAACAAAGGCTGTAGCGCAACCGTCGTAAAATGCCCTTATCCAGCCACAGACTCTCATACAAAATTCAGTGTCAGTAACAAGCAAGGAATTTAAAATAAAAATAAAAATAAAAATAAAAATTCCTTCAGATCTGTTGAAGTCTGAGTACGGCATTTTTTTTTTTTTTTTTTGTGCACCACTCGGGGCTTCGTGGTGTTCGCCACGTCCCGATTGTGGGTCTTTTCCCATCTATGGGAACTCAAAATAGTGGCTGAGACTCGTTTTTGGCGTTTTCTCCGCCACGAGACATTTTAGGGCTAACTCCCTCCTTGGAGTTTTCAATTTTTGTTGCATGCCCTTCACACTTCCTTCTTGCAAGGATTTTACAAGCCACGAATTAACCATCAAGGAATTTAAAGTTAAATTAAAAATCCTTAACGAAAAAAAAAAGAAATGCAAAATTTGGAAGGCGTTTCCGATGCAGCGACCGTTTGATCAAATGAAAGAATCACCGTAAAAAACCGCACGATACGGCCAATGTGAAGAACCAGACACGGCCATGCAACGGCTTATGAACTCGCAATGGCGATGGCCGGCCACAGCCCGTGACGAGAGCCGGGAAGTGTAACCAGGATGTGGCCAAGGACTAACAAAGTTGCAACGTGAACTACACGTGGCTAACAAGGAACGCTGACGAACTGTGAAGAATACTACGATGTTTAGCATCCTTGAAGTTATGACAACTGAACATATCGAACTTCTAGCAACAAGTGGCGATTGGTGGTTAACAAGTGGCGATTGGTGGGTAACGAGTGGCGATTGGTGGGTAACAAGTGGCGATTGGTGGTTAACAAGTGGCGATTGGTGGTGAACGAGTGCCGGGTAACGGATGGCGATTGGCGGTTAATGAGTGGCGTGTGACACTCCTGGCACAACGCACCGCCCTTCAGCATCAACAGTACGCATCTAGTGCGATTCGCCGGCGATGAGGATCTGTTGAAGTCTGAGTACGGCGTTTTTCGGCGCCTATCAGACTTGTGCACCACTCGGGGCTTCGTGGTGTTCGCCACGCCCCGAGTGTGGGTCTTTTTTCCCTCTATGGGAATTCAACATAGTGGCTGAGACTCGTTTTTGGCGTTTTCTCCGCCACGAGACTTTTTGGGGCTAACTCCTTCCTTGGAGTTTTCAATTTTTTGTTGCATTTCCCTCACACTTCCATCTTGCAACATTGCCCCGCACTTACAGCTCCGGTTCAGACACGACCGTCTGTTGTAGTGCAGCCACAGACCCAGTGCCAACAGCCTCATTTTTTCAACTCACCACAGGCAGCTTCCCAGCAACAACAGTTTCGGTTTCGCAAACGAAGCTCCTCCTCCGCGACGATAGATGGCAGCACTCGCCTGGCAACCGATGGCACGACCATGGAGGAAAGAAAAGATCACGACCGGCGATTGGCGTTTGGCGGTTGCCATCTGCGCAAAAAACGCCATCATCTGCTCCTGCAGCACGGCAAACATTCAGCACAAATCCAATCAAATCAAAAATCCATTTTATGCCTCACGAACTGCAAACATCTTAAATTACCAGGTCAACTGGAGACATGGACAGCAAGGAAGACAGCCCACCGATGAAGAAGCATTCCCGGCTCCAACCACATTAGGTCTAACGGAAGCGTCCGTACACCAAGCCAAACAAAACACAAGTGGGGCATTTCGGTCAGTAATAAAAAATTCCGACAACGTTCAAGCGGTGTTTTAGATCCAGAAGGAGACTCAATCGAACATAAATTTTTATTCTCTCTTTTCGAAAAGCACGCGACATCGGACCAATTTCACCATTTGTGCAGCACTTCTCGGACGAGGGCTACCCTCACACCGAGTTTCATCAAGTTTACACGACCAGTTAACACCTCATTTTCGTCCCAAAATCCATCAAAACCCGGTGAAACTACATGGCCACCTCTGGCAACCGCAGGGTGAATGTCCTGAGGGTTTAATTCTTCATTATTTTCACACGAACACTCGGGAAAATCCCCCGACTTGAACAAAATGAAATCTCGGGCAAGGAACACGAAACGCCGGATTCCCTGGCGAAAAGCAAAAAAGAACAGAGCAAACATTACACGTGTCTGCCTCGTCCCATACCCGAAAACGAAGTGTCATTGTTGGGCTGGCGCTGGCTTGTTGGAGGCAACGATTGTTGCGCACCAAGTGGCAGATAGGCTAACCTCATTGCATTGCAAGTGTTGCAGGTGTTTTAAACTTTTAAGGGGTTTAAAAAATCGGGTAGAAAAGCAAATCGAAAACGATTTTAGCACATACTAGAGGTTAGTATTTTACAGATAGTAAGAAAGAAAATATGGTTTAGCACCACGCATAACACTTTAAAAGATTGTTGAATCTTACTGTTTACAACTTACTCAACCTAACAGGTAAGGATAACCCTAACCCGTTAAATCTTACCGTTTACAACTTACTCAATTTATATGATTACCTATAACAGGTAAGGGTAACCCTAACCTGTTAAATCATACTGTTTATAACTTACTCAGTTTTTGTGATCACCTGTCCAGGGTCCATCACACCCCAACGTGGGACACTTAGTAGGAAAAGACTTAGGAGAGAGGTAGGCGCACAAGTGGAGAATCAACAGAGACCAGATTGGCCCTATGCCTTGCAAGTATGGGAGGCTACAGTGTAGGCCATGCCTTGCAAATACTGGAGGCTGTGATAACTGCCAAATTCAAATCCAAGCAACTGACAACAAGCAAGGATGTAACCAGAGACCTGAATTGAACTTTGGAGGGCCTGATGAAGCCAGTAGGGGTACTGTTGAAAATTAGCAAGACTGTGAGAGTGTCTTCTTTGTGAAATTAAGCGATCATGGAGGAAATGAGCCATTTGACAGTTGAATTTGAATTTCACAGTAGTTCTATTAACAATGTTTATGTGATCACCTAACAGGTAAGGATAACCCTAACCTGTTAAATCTTACTGTTTACAACTTACTCAGTTTGCGTGATCACCTAACAGGTAAGGATAACCCTAACCTGTTAAAGCTTACTGTTTACAACTCACTCAGTTTTTGTGTGACGAAAATTTGATAGTTTCATTTTTTTTTGTGGAGCGCGGAGGGGGCGGGGTGTTGTTCCAATAAGATTTCGCCTTTTTTTTTTATGAAATTAACAACGTAGCTTAGTTTGGTTACAAACTATATGCATTTAGCTGAAACACAGATTCTTTCATTTTACCCATCAACAATCGACTGTTTAGACGAAAGTTTTAAATCCATAGTACGAGCGAAATATATTAGTTTAAATTTACACTAAATGTTTCCTCAATGTACAGGTGAATAATTGTTGGTTCACCAGCATTCTTACCATTTCTTTATTCTTCAGTCAGTGCCGTAGCGGCTGGTGTTTGCTGATTGACATTGTTCTCTAATTACAATATTTAAAACAATTTTTTTTTAAACTGATGGTTCAGGGTTCCGTAACTCCGGAGTGGCTCGACCAATTGAAAAAGTGGTGTCTTCGAGGATGAAGGACCAATTTTAGGTAGGTGCAGTAGTTTTTTTTTTCTGAAAGGGTGGCACCACAAGAACAAAAAGTGATTACTCATGCACAGAATTGCATAGTTTTTGGTATAAAGATACCTTCCATACTTATCTACTATCTCGCCAAGTTTGGTCGAAAAATATTGAATAGGAACGGAGATATTAATATTTTTAGTTTTGCTAGCTGTACTGGAGTGAGGACTTCATACTCGGCGTGGGTTACTGGTGTAGGTATTTGACAAGACAGGGAAGGATAAAATTTCCCACCAAAAGTAAAAGAAAAAAGTGACAAAAGAGAAAAAATAAAATCAATATATTAATGGCAATCAAAGTACGTAACATGCCGGGTCAAATAGCCCCTCCGCGATACCAGGACAGTCGTGAAAGCACCGGCATTTGGTGCCAAAACCACGTCCGATGGTAACTCCATTTCACGCACTCACCACTCTAGATGAGAAAAAACTTCCTACACGCAGTCATTCTCAGTAATTTAAGTTTGAGAAGAATAAGACACTGACAAGAATAAGATGGTGGGACACATTACGTACATGCCCAGTGTGGTCACCTACATTGTTGGGAGACAAACCATTGACAAACTGGAATCAGTCCAGCGCAAATTTACTAAGAAATTAACTGGCATGCGGAATTTGCCCTAAACCACTACGTTGCCTCACGTTGGACTTGAGACTTTGAAACTGCGCAGATTACGTGCCGACTTCATTCTAACTTTCAAATTTACCCATCGATCTACCCTTCGATTCTTGCGTTTACTCGGCCACTCGAGGCCATTCACTGAAATTGGCCGTTCAGTCGCTAGGCTGGATTACCGAAAAATGTTTTGTTTTCCAGTGTGAAGATAATAAGAGTTTGGCATGTTCTTCCTGATGAAGCTGTACAAGGAGGGGGGGGGGATCAGTTGACAGTTTTAGGCACCTTTCGGGCAAGAAAGGGGCATTTGCTTCTTAATATTCTTAACCTTGACAGGGATTAGTATAAGTCGCCCCAAGCCCTTTTAGCTCCCAACCACTCCCGTGGTTGAATCCATTTATTATTATTACCTCCGTTATGTTGATCCAGTCTTGTAGGCGAAGAATTCGCAATTCCACGTTTGTCCTCCCTTTGTTGTCCAACGAAAGCACAATGCATGCAGGCTGCAAACGGCCAAAGAAATCGTGATCACAATGGACAGAGTCGCCGCTGCACAAAGATTTTGAAACAGAGGAAATGGTGGGATCCACCTACAATGGAAAAAAAGTATTTTGTTACTATGGTATGGTTTGTTATGAAGAATGTTGTGATGTATACTTGTTAATACATGCATATACCCAGTACATATTACAACTTTGCAAGCGCATAGGCCATGCAGTAATATCATGGGCAGTCGAGATGAAGTGAGACGATGAGCCAGCTAAAGCAGAAAGCGAGAAGATGTCGAAAGTACGGACTTGATGATTTGATGTGATTTATAGACATGTGAACAGTGCATTGATGCAATAATAAAATTTTTCAAGCATAGTTTAATTACTTTCAGGTCAAGAAACCCAGAATACTGATATAATTTGCTGTTATCTACATTAATAAAAACAAGCTGCAGAATAGCCAGTGTTGTAAAACGGCCACCTGCCTGAAAATAACAATGCAGAAGACAGTATTCGATGATTGTAAACGGAATGATAGTTAGCAATAAACTGAAAACTGATTGTTGGCAATAAACTGAAAACTTAACTTTTAATGGATAAAACAATGCTTCAGGTATTATGCATGCAACTTAATATTAAACTTCTGGCTAAAGGTTCAGCCATTGTAGACAATTAAAATTAAAGGATCAGCGAAACTCGGTTAAATATTGAAAGCACTTCAACCTCTGCCCAGAATCACGTAAAAAAAAAATAGGCAACACAAGTCTGGGGAAGGTCAGGGCCTTGCTGCGTGACGCTGGCTCAAGCCACATCACGCTGAATGAAGATTGAGGAATTAACCGCTTGCTAAAGGTTCTGTCGTTGTCGACAATTCGAATAAAAGGATTAGTCAAACTCTGTTATTGAAAAAATGACAAAGCATTTGCCCTAAGGTTTGGAATTTGCTGTACATAGGAGTATTTATTTATTTATTTCCGATGGAAATATTCATGTGAAAGTGCATGGAGTCTGGGCCATGGGGAGGGGAGGGGGGAGTGACCGAACGAAAATCGGCGTTTGTTAGCCAGTGTGAGCACAAATACACAGATGGGATACACGCCTTCCACAACACACACCATGAGAGGTGGACCAGTTCCATAGCCAGCGGGGTCATCCAATCTTTCTCCGTTGGGGTTTCGTTAAGTACGAGGTGTATGAAACAGAACCCTTGTCGCTCGATGACCTGAAGGACTGGATTCGAGCAGTAGTTGCAGACAGCACGCCTGACATGCTACGAAATGTTCGTGCATCATTTGTTAGCACTTAGCAGGTGTGAAGAATGCCTAGCACAAGAAGGTGGGCATATCAAGCATCTGCGTTAGATATTACAAAGGGTCCATTTTGATCTATGTAGCATTGCTATGAATGGGCCTATTGACTATATGCTCCTGCTATAGGCCTTTGTTTTATATAGGCCTATTGGCTAAGGTTATCTGTTCCACCTCGTAGATAAGAAAGAGACCACGAATGGAACCTTGAGGCTGGCCAGAAGTGCATTCGACTCAATCACTTAATTTGTCATTGATTTTCAGATAACTAAACCTGTCATTAAGTAGTTCTTCAAATATTTAAAATTGTTCCTCGAATTCCAATACTTTCCATTTTGTTGATTAGAAAATTTCTGTCAATGGTGTCAAAAGCTTTGACAAGCATTGACAGAAATGTTCCAAGCATCGTTTGTACGTCTACCTCGACATTTTATTGGGGGTGGGGGGGTAGCAGTTTCGGCGCTGAAATATACATCAACAGGTTCAGTCAGGCCTCTTTCATTACGACACCATTTTTTTTTATACTTACCGGATCGAGCATCTCAACGTGAGTAAGGGAAAGATCAAATCGATACTTCAAGCCTAAAAGACGTTTAATATCTGGAAGGCAGCCCTTACGTCGTTGACTGTCCAAGTAGAACCACTGAAAGCTTGCTCGTAACAGAGACCTAGTTGAAACATTACCATCAGTGTGCGCCTTGATCAGGAATGAACGGAAATGGTACCAGTTCAGTCGTGGGAAAAACCGCCTTCTTATCAACATGTCAATGTTGTCAATGACGTATCGAATGATGTCGTTGGTGCATTCACTATAATTATTTTCGGCACTTATATTCCACAAATTCATTATGACCTCCGACTGGTCCATTTTCCACATGGAACGGCGAACGGCAGCCTCAATTGCTGGCATCTAGAGAGAAAAAAAGATCACAAACATGGCTATTAAAAACACGCCAGTTATAAAGGTGCCTGCCTGTTCACCATTTCGATAGGATTGCCCATATTCTAAACACAGCATCCACGTTTCAGATCCTCCTTCAGCCAATGGGCTGATATGGATCACGTGATCTCGTTTTAGTTAAGAAATCGTTGGGCTGCTGCGAATAGTGCTGTTTCATTTTTAATTTACCGCTATTTTCTTTATATTGCTCAAAGATTCCACGGCACTGCATCTACGAGTTGAATAAGGTGAAAAGGCGCCTTTAACAGCAGCTTTTACGAGTGGAGTACTGGCAGCAAAAAATAAAAAAAAGTTGCTGCCAGCCAGCCACATTATATGTACTGTACGAGTGGTGTACTGGCAGCAAAAAAATTAAAACACTGCTGCCAGCAAGCCAAATTATATGTACTGTACGAGTGGTGTACTGACAGCAAAAAAACTTTAAAACTTTGCTGCCAGCAAGCCACATCATATGTACTGTGTACGAATGGTGTACTGGCAGCAAAAACTTAAAACACTCTTGCCAGCAAGCCACATCATTATGTACTGTAACAGTGGTGTACTGGTAGAAAGAAACTTTAAAATGCTGCTGCAAGCAAGCCACATTATATGTACTGTACGAATGGAGTACTGGCATCAAAAAACTTAAGCTGCCAGCAAGCCACATTATATGTACTGTAAGAGTGGTGTACTGGCAGCAAGAAAAAACGTTGCTGACAGTACATGTAATGGGGCTTGCTGGCAGTGCGTTTTTAAGTCTCTTGCTGTCAGTACACCATTTACAGTACGATATAATTTGGCATATCATTATGTACTGTAACAGTGGTGTACTGATAGTAAGAAACTTTGAAATACTGCTGTCAGTAAGCCACAGTATATGAGCTGTACGAGTGGCAGCTTTGGTTCAACACTGCTGCCAGCAAGCCACGTTATATGTATGTATCTTGCTGCCAATACACCACTCTTATGTGTACATGTAATGGTACTTAGTAGCAGCAGCATTTTTATCCTGTGTTTCAGCTTAAGGCGTGTAGGAATAAACCAAATGAAGCTACGTTTTAATTTCGAAGACGTGGCAGCCTGAAACGATAGAAAGGCGTATTTACTTCCTAGATAAAATGAGCAGAGTTGTTTCTTTTGGAACAATTCCTTTTGATTAAACAATTACATGAACGTATTAGTGATTCTTGGTGCACATGTTAAGCACTGAGGTTTCTACGGCACAAGGTATAAAGTTTCGACATTCTTGTACAAAAGTGTATTTATTTACTTCCCATGAAGAGAAAGTTAACTGCAGTGAGAAGACATAGAGAAACCCCCATCGTAGCATACGGAGACTGCAGCTCAAATGTAGTGTCATGGTCGCTTGGAGGTTAAAGCAGTCGACATGCATTCGGACGACACGGATTCTCTATCTGGCCACAGAATGACACGGGAAATTTTTTCGTCCATGTGGCCGCACACTGGGCTTCACTGCAGTCCTCCATAGCAGTGTTTCTATTTACTGCAGTCCCCCATAGCAGTGTTTCATTTATTTCCCATGGAAATATTCACATGTCAGCGCATGGGGACGGGATCGGGGCGAGGTGACCCAAAGGTAACTGAAAGAAATTATATTCATGTCAGGAAATCATTTAGTCCAGATTTTATGCGTCTGTGCAGATTGTGTGCTAAAAGCAAACTCTTTTTTTCCATTAGAGACTATAGCTTATAGCTTATAGCTTAAATAAGTTATCACCACTTTTTAAAATGGCGTCTTATATTTTAAATCAAAAATGGCGTCAAAGATGGCATCCAATGCCATGTTTACTGTCATAGTCCAGTCAAATTAGACATAATTTAAGTGGAATCGTGGAATAATTCATAATACGCTTATTGGTACAGATGTTCGTAATGGTCGCAGGTTCAACACAATACAAGTCCTCAGCTGTCCATGTTGAGCTAATGCTGCCATCTTGGAATTGATTACCTAAGTAACAGATGCAAACCTATTTACGTTGTCTTTTAGACTAATATGTCAGGCTGCCTGAGCGGGGATTGAACCCACGACCTTCGAAACCAAAGGCCAAGGTCCTACCGCTGAGCCATACTAACACGGTAGGTCATGTATCACGATACGTCACATTTCAGTACGCCTCAGCGGTAGGACCTCTCTGCCTTTGGTTGCAAAAGTCGTGGGTTCAATCGCCCCGCTCAGGCAGTCTGACATACAAGTCCAAAAGGCAACGTAAAAAGGTTTTCATCTGTACTTATTTAATTCTTGTGGAGCCTCGGCTTTCCGTCTTTAATTGGAATTGGTTTGTGAACACAAAGTGCTCTTGTGAGCCCGTAAGTAGCCAGAAATAGACATGCTTAGCATATTGTGAAAGGTGGGAACTCTATTCTATCAATCCTAACCGAAATTGTTTAACTTAGATAGGGACCATCCTATACCCATTTAAAGGTGAAGAGATAATTGAGTAGTGGCTAAAGCGTATGTTAATTTTCAAATTCAAAGTGCTCTTACGAGTCCTCTAATAGCCCAAAATGGACACGCCTAGAATATTCTGAAAGGTGAGGATCTATTCTTTCTATAAATCCTAACTGAAATTTTTCAACTTAGATAGGGACCGTTCTACGCTCATTTAAAGGTGAGGAGTATTGGCTTAGCGCCAAAAGCGTATGTCGATTTTTGAATTCAAAGTGCTCTTGCGAACCCTCTAATAGCCAGAAATGGACAGGCTTAGGATATTCCGAAATGTGGGGATTTATTCTTTTAATCAATCCTTACCGAAATTGTTTAACTTAAATAGAGACTGTTCTACGCCCATTTAAAAGTGAAGAGATATTGGCGTAGCGGCAAATGCGTATCTTTATTTTTGAATTCAAATTGCTCTTGCAAGCCTTCTAATAGGCGGAAATGGACATGCTTAGGATATTCTGGAAAGTGGGGATTTATTCTTTCCCTCAATCATAACCAACATTGTTTAACTTATATAGTGACTGTCTTACACTCATTTAAAGGTGAAGAGGTAATGGAATAGTTGCTTTAAATGTATGTTGATTTTCGAATTCAAAGCGCTCTTACGAGCCCTCTAATAGCCCGAAATGGACGATGCTTAGGTTATTCTGAAAGGTGGGGATTTATTCTTTCCATCAATCCTAACCTAAATTGTTTAGCTTAGATAAGGACTGCTCTAAACGTTTAAAGGTGTAGTTGGGATACTGTAGCGGCTGTTTTCAATTTCAAAGTGCCATAGTAATGCTTATGTTTGTACTTGCATCCAAGTTAAAACAAGTTCTGTTTTTGCGCTGGTTTTTGTTCGCACGGCAGGAAATCGGTACATCACACGGCTGGGAATACAGTTATCTGTGAGCCACCCATAGCTTCCTTCTCCTACAGTACACGGTTGGAGCATTGAAGACGATGGAACATTCGCCCTTGTAATGTGCTCCAAACCTCGTGCCCCAAGGCAGTTATGTTATTCTGGTGTAATTGCAAAAAAGGTTGCAAGACTGCATCATGCAGCTGCTGTGAAAATAACATGTCATGCACAGATTTGTGTGGTTCTTATGCCCACAGAGATGGATTATGATTCCGATACAGCTGAAGTGATAGCATCGTAACTACGAGCTAACTACTTGTTTTAATAGTTTTATGGTGTTTTTAGACCATCTACATTCATCTACTTCATTTACAAGTTAGAATCGAACGTTTCATTGTTACAAATTCATTATGAAACCAATTTTGATTAAAATCTCATCACTATGTCGCATATAAGCAACATTGACACCTGTAATATGTGAATTCACCCGTAATAATGGTTTCTGAATATTTGGTATCTTGTAATTTTTACGTAAAATGCACTGTTGTGACACTATTTTGATGCAACTATTGCATACCCTTACGTGGCAGCCATATTGGACGCCATATTGAATTTCGTGCATAAGGCACCATGTTCAGAAATGGTGACAAGTTTTCTTTTTAGAACATATGACACTATTTAACCACTCGCAACAGTGAACAGTAAAACCAATTTTAACAAGTGATCTGAGCAAAATATACAAATCTGCCTGGACTAATCATCCAACTTGTCTATTTTTAAAACAATCAAAACTTCATTACAATTGCCACTGAAGGGGGGATGCGTTGAATGAGTGAACGAATCAAACAAAAATTAGCGTTTGTTAGACAGTGTGCAAAAAACCAAAACGTACCACTATTACAGTAAAACTCATTTGATTGTTTGGGGAAGGGTACAACCAAAGTAAAAAAAATGACTTGGGGGGTCTGCTTAACCACCAATCTAAAGCCGTCGATCCATTGCAACTTGATTGTCACTAAAGCCTTTCGAAGACTGGCAATTGTTGAACGCTGTTTCACTTCCGGTAATGTTAAAACTAAAGTGTGGGCTTTTAAAGTGTTTGTGAGACCACTCCTGGAGTATGCGTGCCCGGTTTGGTCTCCTACTCTTCTGGGAGATATCGACAGGGTTGAATCGGTCCAACGCAAATTTACTAAAAAACTTCCTGGCATACGGAACCTCTCTTACGACATGAGATTAACTCGCGTGGGGCTCGAGTCCCTGGAGTTACGTAGGCTTCGAGCTGACCTTCTCTTGACCTTCAAAATTGTTAGAGGTTTTCTGCAAGTGGACATGCCGTTTTTTGACCCTTGCCCTTACTTGGCAACTAGAGGCCACTCGCTTAAAATGGCTACCCAAGCGGGGAGGTTGGATTGTCGACTAAGGTTTTTTGCTGTGAGAGTAATCCATCCATGGAACTCTCTGTCCGAGGAAGCTGTACGGGCACGTTCTGTCGACCATTTTAAATTTTTGTTGACCAAAATTTGTCTTCGCAAATTCTTGAGGAGGCCTGAATTTGTTGCCCAGGTTTAACATTTTAACTTTTAAGACTCGGACTAGTGTAAGTGGTCTACCCCTGCTAGATCCCAACCACTCTGTGCTTAAATTTATTTATTATTATTATTAAAATAGTACAGGCTTCATATTCCGCATACCAATGTGTTGAACTCGTGTCGAACCTTTCTGCACGCGTGTGCTCAAACTCATTCTGGTTGCTGTAAATTATCTGTCACTTTAAAGGATAAACTGTTCATAAATGCTTAGCAGAGTCTTGGTTTGCTCAATTTTGCCATTAATTGTTGCAATGTAGAAACCCATACATGAACTCATCACTATCAACTAATGATGCCATTATTTGCCTTCTTCCCCCGTTTACCACTGACCTCTATATTACGATGGGTTCAGTAACGCGGTTGTATCACTGTGCGGCGCTATTGGTGGCTGATTAGGTAGGTGCACCGTTACAACCGAAGGCAAGATTAGATGGCGTTTTGAAAGCGAGTCTCGCCAAAACCCAAACCAAAACTGACCTTGGCGGCCAGGTTATTTCCCATTATGCATTGCAACTGGATGTCATACCATTCAATATGGCTTCGTTTCCACTTCCGGTTCCCGACGTACATTTTTACTACTACTGTAATCCTTCGGTAGCACATCTGGAACTCCTGAGTACCAATCACGATGCTGTAGTTCAGAGTTTCTTCAGTCCGAGAGTTCCTCACTGCCATTTGGAAACTTCTGAACGCTAAGGTTTCCAATACTAAATCATTAGAAAATAGTAGCTTTCTGTTGTGTATAAATATGGTGGACGCAAACTTACCGTCCACTCGACTTGATCAACATCTATGGTCATCCATATTCTAGGTTGTGTCTAAACCTTGTTCTAAATATAACTTAGCATCGTTCACACTTACCTTTAGCACTCGAGCAGTCATCATTAATTCAAATAAAACGGGAAAGGAGGACTCGTCCAAGACTTCATCTTTTTCAGTATAGGCATAAGACAGAATCAGACACACCAAATTTGCGCCGACAGTTGCCAAGTTAAGGAAGAACAAGTCCTGGCCAACTTCTTGGACTCGCTCAACCAACACGGGGGACAGTCTTAAAACTACTTCGGAATGAACACAAAAGAATTTGTGGCAGCTTTGCACAACTAAATCAAAAAGTGAAATAGGGATATCCGACAACTTCCACACAGTTACTTTGTCGAGAGAAATGGGACCTGGAATAAAATAAAAGAGTTTATAAAAGCTATAAACTATCGCATGAACGAGAATAACATTTTAAAAATTATTTACTACTGCTCCTAGTTAAGATTAGAAAGGAATAAAGGATGGAAGTAGAAGTAAAATTAAACATTCGGTGACTTCAGAAAGAGGGAGGGGGGGGGGGGCGATGCTACTGGAGTAACTGAATTAGGGTTCTACTTTATTTTACTAGGTATAAATATTCTTTCTAGTCTGGAACCCTTTCCAGCTTGCCAACTTGATAATTCCTTGCCGTTAAGTGAGTTTTCATCAAATGTCTTACTCGCTTGACTACAAAACGGGTAAGTATGAACCATGGTAAAAGCAACCCATACAATTAGGTTACATTGGTTACAAACAATCCCCATGTTGCAAAAGGTACATTAAACACCACCCGTGCACTCATGATCGTATTGGTTTATCTTATGAATTAAAAATGTATAAACCGCTAGAAGATTAAAATTAAAGAATTAGTGAAACTCGGTTAACTATTCAAAACATGCAAAACGGCACAGATGGAAACATGCCTTCGGTGTAGCCAGGGAAAAATAATTGTTTCAACGAAACTTAATTAGCATGCTAATTAAGTGAGCGAAGCAAACGAAAATCAACGTTTATTAACCAGTGTGCGCAAAAATACACAGGCGACAAACACACGAGACAGCAAACCATCCCCCATATTGCAAACGATGCATCAAATACCACCCGAGCGCTCGAGAGCATATTTTTTTTAATGAAACAACCAGCATAGCTGGGCTGGAAATTATAGTATATCTATATATAGTACACAGGGTACACCAAAAGTCTGGTTTCCTATTATCATGGGTCTAATATTAAAATGCCAGACATTAAAGATAAGTTGAATATAACTGAACATTTGTATATGAAGTCGTCAATCGCACATCCAACGATGATGTTGGAAATGACCTTGGTACCCTTGTTCAAGGTTATTCTGCTTTTAACTTTTTACCTGAGTGTCTTAGACCACTAGTGTAATAATGAAGGTTGAAGGGAATCATTCAACAATGTCAAGGG
>JAHWFP010061598.1:17499-29051 GCA_023313725.1 Lithobius niger
AGCTTCCATTTAAGTTTCCCTCTCCCCTTTAGCATCCATTTAGGTTTACGTCTCCCCTTACTAGCTTCCATTTAGGTTTACCTCTCCCCTTTAGCATCCATTTAGGTTTATGTCTCCCCTTACTAGCTTCCATTTACGTTTACCTCTCCCCTTATTACATTAGCATCCATTTAGGTTTACCTCTCTCCTTATTACATTAGCTTCCATTTAGTTTTACCTCCTCCCCTTACTAGCTTCCAAAAGGTCAAGTTGGGTTCAAAATAAGAGCCAATCTGCTACACAGGAATTAGCAACTTTGCTTTAGTTGATGTAAGCTTTAGAATATGAAGGAAAAAATCCCATGAAAATGATTTTTGCCAAGAGTCATCTTTCCTGCTTTAACAAGCAAGTGCAGAGTAATACATCGTCCAAGCAACCTGATTCTGATTGCCCTTTACTTCTGAATAAAATAAACAATGTGGCACTTGTTTGGCATCATGTAATTCATTAAAGTATTTGGTCCTTAATAGATCTTAGCACAAAGAGCAACACATTAAAGTGCAACAACAATTTCCAGCTTTCTTTATCATTAATAAGTTTTTTCTAGGAAAACTTACCAATTGATAGCCCACTGTTAGTTATAGACGATGTAGCTTTTTCCAAGGCAGCTTTTAACTCATTACAGTCTGAAAATATAAATGGCTTGGTATTTAACCGAAACCAGTTAAACAAAAATTTACAAAGGTAATGCTCAAACCATTTCTTACCATTTACGGCTAAATCCATTCTGAATTTTTTAAGTAATTACCAAACAATACTCTAATTCATTCCTTCACATGACAACTCCAGAACAATTTTAATCTTTCAACTTAAAATGTGTAGTAACCTGCAAAAATTGCAAACGATACATTTGAAAATGCTGCAATGAATTTAATTTGGGTATAATCTCAACAGACGACGAGTAAGAAATGCTATTTTTACTGACATGAAAAAATCCCTATAACACAAATCTCCATAAACCTAGCAACATAAAAAAATAAAAAAATCGTGCACACCTGGAACATTTTTAGAAATAACCTACCCAAGTTTAACCATTCAAAGTTAAACTAACACTAATTAGGTTACCTTCTATTAATTCGACATGCATATGTAAGCTACAAACATGCTTCTATAGGCATGGTCTTATGCAGTTGGGCCCACCACGTGTCTTATGCTGACCATGTTTATCGTCTGGTAACTATATTGTCCTTCATGTATGTCCAGTACTTGAAATAAAAGTCGTTGTGTTAACTGTTTGTTTTGTTTATTTCATGTCGTATCCAACAGCATATGACCATAGCCCAATTTAATAATACTGCAATTATTCCTTCATAAGCCAACTTTATCAACTGTAAATTCAATCAAGAATCAAACAATCGTATAATTATTTATCTGTCACTCATAATGAATTCATTAATAGCCATAAGCCAGATTCCAATGATTAAAATTGTGTTCATGCAAATCGTCAATTACATGTATCACCATATCTAACTAAAAGAACTAGACTGCCATGATGGATAGAACACAGAAAAAACAAGACAAAAACGACGCGCCAAGATAAAAGGTGAAGCCTAACCTATCCGCGTTTGTGAGCTCCAAGCACTGTCTAACTATCTACAAAAATTTACGTATAATCTCAAATCTCGATGTACTTGTTTTTAGACAGGACCAATGTAAGTGGCATGCCCTATTATTCATCTTTTTTGCTAAGGCAAATAAACATTTTATCTTATCTTCCATGCATTACAGTAATAGAAAATTTCATCGTGGTGGAGTCCTTGGTTCGGCGCTGTGCTACTTGAGGGGATTGAGTAGGGTAGTGGATTGTCTCCCCGATTGTCTCTGTTCTTATTATTTGGAACACACTAGGTGAAACGTATCTTTTGGATTGTACTCCCACACTGTGAAGTTTCAAAGAATCAAAACTTGCCCGCCCTCCTTCCCTAGATCACGAGGCCTCATCACCATAGTGATGTGGTGACCCTACTCCTCCTAAGTGTTTGAGTAAGTATGGGGGGAGAATAATGTCCAGAATCACCAGAATGTTCTTTGTTACTGTTCTACCAGTCTTCTAAGTTCATTGAAGATTAACTCGATAATGAAATCGCAGAAGTATCTGAGGACATGTTATGATAATGTGTAGTAGGCTTAGGTTCAGAGTTTGTGAGTGCTGGTAAGACCACCATTGCTGAAGCTGCATGAAAGCCTTCACTGTCCGATTCTAAGCTATGCTGGAAGAATGTACAGTCTTGTTGTGTCAATATTGCTGATCTGTCCATTCGGCTTTGTGCATATCCACCTGTTGCACAATCCTCAGTAACGTTTTCCATGTGGCTTCGTGCATTCCTAAGCACAAAAATTCAATCTAACTTCCGTACTACCCATATAGCAGAGTCGACCTCCATACGCCGGACATTTGAGCCACGCTCCAGGTAGCCTTTGAGCCTTGCTCTAATGTAGCCATATCTTGTTATTAAGCGTTTGGTGTGAAACGAATTGACCCAATCAGTGTTCTGCATTTTTCATCCTGCAATATTAGCATTGGCACAACGAACCCATGCACTCAGGTACTAGGTAAGCTAATGGCAACCTATTTTTTATGCATTCCATAATTTGATAATAGAGTCAAGCAATGAATTTTGTTGGTGTTGGAAGCAACCTTTCTGGCTCCAAAAGATATTACTTTATCTTATTTTATCAGCAAAATAAAGTAATATCTTGCTGACACTACTTTATCTTTTGATATTACTTAAGTGTTGGAAGACTTTATCCTGAAGGCACAGTGAGACAGCAACTTGTTTTTCAACTTCATAGTCTTGAAGTAGTATTGCAACCCAAAAACGTATGAAAGAATAAAATTGAATTGCAAAGGCTACGAGTTGTTCTTTCTCATTGTTGATCTTTCATACCTTTGGCTGCAGGCAGGACCACGGCCATACCTGGATTTCTGACCGAACCTGTCCAGATGCTGCCCAGACTCCTCTAACGTGACTTAACCTTCTCTGGCCCTGCTAACTAGAATCCATCTTGACCTACCTAACCAGTCTTAGCCCTGCCTGATGCATCTATCTGCCGTAACCTAACCTCGTGTGGCCTTGTCTGTACCTTTCAGACATACCTTACCGGCACTAAACCCTGCCTGGACTCTTTTAACCAAACCTAACTAACCCTGGCACCTAACCTAGCCTGCCCTAACCCTGCCTGGCCCTTTTCTGATCTAACCTAACCAGGCCTAGCTTTGTCTGGATCCCTCTAACCTAATCTGCTGCAGCATTGCATGCAACAATCTGAACCTAACCTAACCTGACATTGCCTGGACCCTCTCACCTAACCTGCCTTGGCCCTGCCTGAATACCTAACCTAGCGTGCCCTGGCCCGGCCCAGCCCAGCCTGGACCTGCCTGACCTGACCAAATCTGCTATGGCCCTCTTGATCTTGCCTAACCTGCCTGGATCCTTCTGACCTTCCCAACCTGGGGCTTGCCTGGATCTCTCTGAGCTGACCTGCCTGCCCTAGGCTTGCCTGGATTCATTTTGACCTAACTTTACCTTTTGTGGCCCTGCCTGGACCCTTCTGTATTAGAATAACTGTCTGACGCCATACTGTTTAGGACAGTCCCTACTTAAGATACACCATCATGATTAGCAGTGCTGGAAAGAATACAATACCAGCTTTCAGAAGAGCCTAAGTATGTCCATCTAGGGTAATTAGATAGCTCAAGGAGCACTTTAAAATGGAAAATCCGCATATTCTTTCGCCGCCACGCAATTACAACACCTTTCAATGGGCGTAGGACGGTCCCTATTTAAGACGCACAATGTGATCAGCATTGATGGAAAGAATACATCACCACCTTTTAGAAGCAGCTAGGTATGTCCTTCTAGGGTAATTAGATAGTTCATAGGAGCACTTCGAAATCAAAAACACCATGCTCTTTCGCCACTACGCTATCACGGCAACACCTTTCAACGGGCGTAGGACGGTCCCTATTTAAGATACATTATTGTGTTTAGCATTGATGAAAAGAATACATCACAACCTTTTAGAAGAGTCTAATTGTGTCCATCTAGGGTAATAATATAGCTCATAGGAGCATTTGAAATCGAAAATCACCATACTCTTTCGCCACTATGTAATTACGATAATACCTTTCAATGGGCGTAGACAGTCTATTTGAGATGCACAATTGTGATTAGCATTGCACGAAAGAATAACTCACAACCTTTCAGAAGAGCGTAAGTATGTCCATATAGGGTAATTAGAGAGGTAACAGCAATGGTGCATAGTCAGGGATGCTATACACTGTAATACTAAATGTAACATTTTTCGTCAATTTGGCATAAAATGGCAAATTTGGACCATAAGGGCTAATTTTAAGGCAAAATTGAATAGGACTTTGCCTGAAGAAAATTTAATTTTGTTTTACACTTGTATTCAAAGATTTTGATCTGATCAACGGTTAAGAAGTTAAATAAAAAAAACTTATCTTTTGGCTACGATTTTGACCTTCAACCTTCATTAAAAAAATTCCCCGAAGATGCCAGGGGCATGTAGGAGGCCAATTTCCAGAAAATAAACTTTTGTTATACCTCAATGCAAGGTTCGGCCAATCTTCTACCCGACTAAATCAAGCCTAACCGATACCCAGAGCAGGAACATTTTATATCACTTTGGCCCTAGTAACATATGAACAAGAGTCAAACAACGTAGGCCTAAAGCCATAAGACACAAAATCAGTACCCAGCCGGGGTTGTCCCATAAAGGCCAGAACCATATTCCATTCTTGTTATTAAGAAGCGAAGGCCAGCTTAAATAAATTCGCTGTGGAAACTACGTAGACTATAAAGATACTATGTTTGTATGCTCCTCCTAATAGGCCAATGTCAATCAACATTAATGAGTAAATCAATAAGAACCCACTTGAAGGTAAATACACTTGACTCCAAGTGTAATATATGGACTTAAAAAACTAATTTTGAATTATTATTCTGTTTAACACGATCCTAACAAAAATTATGTTGGTCTTATGTGTTGTTGCCTATTGCTTGGAGCAACTGAGAATTTATAGGGGTTTGGAAGAACAACGTAAATTAAACCTACTTGGGCCATTCTATTGAAATATCGGCGGAGATCTCCTATAAATTTTCATCCATTGCAGCGTATCCAAATGTCTTGCCTAGAATGCAGTGACAATAATTGTTCTGGACTTGTTTCCGAACAATACAACAATTGGTTGCTTTGTTATTGGGGCTAAAACGTACGTAACTAATTCAGAAATGAACAAACAGTAAATACGAGCGTACACATTGTTAGCTGTATAAGAATGGGCCGATGAACAACATGCCATTGTTAGCCATTGTCAGGTGCCTCTGCTCTCACCATCCCTCTGGTGTCAGTTTCTGCGGAAGCCACAATGCGGTCCACCAACCCCGAAGAAAAAGAATCGATGTAGGCAGGGCCGTAGCTAGCCCCCTTGGCGCTCAAGGCAAACCAACTAAGTGCCCCCCCCATCCCTCCTCCTATCCATCCGGCTGCCTATTCCAAGTAAAGAAAAGAAAAACTTCTTTAATGAATGTTCCATTGAGGCTTGCCAAACTAAATACTGAAGAGACCTGCTTACTAGGGAATTAAATGGCTGAAGACAAAGAACGTTAACGAATTAAAAAAAAAAAAACACTGGCGTGTTTTTTATCGAACAAACGTGATTTCATGATGGTTTGGGCTTGACAATTGATCACAATATCTCAATTAAGGTAATAAACGGATGAAATGCAAATTATTTAAATAAATACGGATGCAAACCTATTTGCGTTGCCTTTTGGACTTGAATGTCAGACTGCCTGAGCGGGGAATCGAACCCACGACCTTTGAAAACAAAGACCGGCGTCCTAACCGCTCAATCATAACAGGCTCAATCAGGCCAATATGGCTGAGCGGTTAGGACTCCGGCCTTTGGTTTCAAAGGTCGTGGGTTCGATTCCTCTCTCAGGCAGTCGGACATTCAAGTCCAAAAGGCAACATAAATAGGTTTGCATCCGTATTTATTTAACACTTATCGAGCCCAATTAGCTTTCTGTCCCGTTTATATGCAAATTATTTCGCTGTAACAAACTGAAAATAAATATTCAAAATAACTAATTCAACCGTAATCGAAAGATTTTGATTTTTGACTTTTTGACTTTTTTCGAGTTCAAGCCTCCACTTAAGAAGCACACGCAACACGCAAATACAGTGAAGTATCTCTGAACTTTTTTAAATTTCAGCTTTCGGTTATCGGATCATTAAAGAAAACAAAAGAACAATCGGTCTGGAATGGCGATGCGAGCTCTAAACCAAGTCCGAGCAAGCACGTCTATTCTTACGGCGTTATGAACTTGTGTGCATAGCCATCTGTTAAAAAGTATATTAGTGCACCATCCACTAACACGGGAGTTGGCAGGAAGGTAGGAGTTGCAGGAGTTCGGTGAGGCGCCCCCAGGAAGGCGGCCGCCTTGCTCGTCTTACCCTTCCTACGGCCCTGGATGTAGGCTCCAACTCCCGTGCCCTTTTTCGTTCTTTGCACCAACCTAACGAGAAGAAATACACCGGCTTTGTAGAAAAACGATTGTGGCTTTGTCTGACATAAAGTTTATTATGGTCACTTGGCGGCAATCTGCATAGTGTCCTAGTTGCTCCGACGTAAGAGCATTGTTCTCGGAGGACCCGACTTCGCTTTTTGGCTACAACAAGCTGTGCCCGTGCGTATGCTGCGCCCCCCCCCCCCCCTCCACTCGCACATCCCTGCTCCTGCCGCACCCCATTGCATCCCCTTCCTGCACTCCCATTGTGTGGGTTCTGAATATCTCTCCGCCTCCCTCTCGCACCTCAGGTGTTTGGTCTTTGGTTTTAAATTATCAAACCGAAGACCGAACATGTGAATGGCTCCCACATATGCCCTCTTCCCCACAATTACTTTAACCCCCAATCCCCACACTCCTGCCCCCGCCCGGTTTGCATAAGTGTCCCCCCCCCATATACGCTTGTCCGCCTCCCCCTCCCTGAAAACGTCGCCCCGTGACATTCCCCCTTTGGTGCAGCCCGGAAAAGTCGCTGGCGTGTGTTTGACTGAAGGCTAAAAAAAAACCCTATCACTGAGAAATCCAGCATTCAGTAAGCAAGTAATCACATGTTTAAGTTAATCCTTTGAAACAATTCACTTTGGTACCGCCCATTGCCAGCCACACACACTTGCCCTGGAACCCTCTCCACCACCCCCCCGAAAACGTCGCTCCATGACAATTACCCTTTGGTGCAGCCCCGGAAAAGTCGCATGCGTATGTTTGACTGACGGCTAAAAGAAAAAGCCCCGAGAAATCTAGCATTTAGTAAGCAAATACCATAAATCGTGAATTAAACGCCCATGGGCTTATGCAGTTAATTTAGCAAAAATAGGGGGGTGGGCTTTAAATTAAGCATTATCAATTTTCTAACCTTTCTGGACATCTATTACAGAAAATTTGAAGCTTTTGAACGATCTCAGAAAGACCAATTTTTACATCCTTTTAATTGCTGTAAAGAAGGGAGGAGGCTTAGGTGAGAGATCCCCAGGCCTTGTGAATGTGCAGGTGCTAGGAGCTAAAGGAAGAGTCCACTATTACTACAGGGAGGGATTTTAGGGGGTGGGCTTTAGCTTCAACTGGGCTTTTAATACACGATTTACGGTAACCCTATGTTTAAGTTAATCCTTTGACACAATTCACCTTGGTACCGTGCATTGCTACATTGTTGCAAGCAACAATTGTTGCCGCCCACTTAAAAACAATTCAACTTCTTTCTGGAAGCGAACATTTAAGAAATAAATGCGCCTTTCCATCATATCAGGCTGGCAAGAACCAATCGTCGTTTCGTTTAAAGTTGTCTGGTTTAGCAGACACGGGTTGTTTTTAACTGCTTATGCATGTAATGCATAAAGCAGTTATTGAAATACAGTCGGGGAGAAAAGGGGCTTGCATCGTGAGCTATTGTTAATGACGTTACGTCCCACTCCAGTCGTTATTTGAACAGGTCATGCCTATCACCTTTACCGTATGGCCGGAAGTGACTGAAATATTAGTCGATTTTTCATGATTTCGATTAGAAGACCTGCCAGCAAAATGTAGGTGTTGTTATTGAACAGTTTGTGGCTAAATCGTTTGCATATGAAGGGTTGTAGGTCCTCGACTAAAAAATTTTGCCAATTATGTTTCTGTATGAAAAAAAAGTTGAACCGGAAATGACCCAGCTTATTTCATGTTTTGACAACAAGAACAAGCACGGAAAACGGAATTTTATCTGTTGTTGGGCTATTGGCAAACCACTGGGAAAAAAAATGGCGGCCACTTTATGGTTCGCCGGGAAGGCATCATAGGATTCTATGCGTATTGGCAATTCGTGTAGTTATGTGGCTCCTGTTAATCAGGCAATTATTATATAATCGATTTTTCCTAGTGGTTTCCAATTATGGTACGATATGGCACCGATGTTTCTTTGTCAGGTGTGATCTACTAGACGACCGCCTGTATATTGTCTATTTTTGATTGGCCAAAGCAGATAACGTAGGAACACAACAGGCAACCAGAGCTTTCTGTTGCCATTTAGTCCTCGCTCGCTAACGTTATTAACAATGTAGATGCCCACAACAGGAGAATGTCAGGTGGTCGACAGTGCCTCATTTATATGCTTCACTCCTGTTCCTACAGCATTTTGAGACAATAGGGAAATGTGGGGACCCCACCGAGTGTTTTAAAGTCATTAACGTATTCATAGGACTGACTTTTGGAATCTCTCCCCCACCATGAACACTCGACAACACAACAGGAAGATCTTCAACCTACAAGCCCGAGTTAACCGTGTAAAGCACTTGTTTGCCCATTGTGTAGTGGATCCTTTGAGCTCTCTACCACGGAATGTTGTCGATGTTGAAACTATCAACTGTTTCGAAAACAGACTTAACAAACTTCTGATTTAAACCTTTTTGTTTGTTTTCTGTGATGGAACCCTTAAGTGAATAGCTTCTTCCTCTTAAACTGCATATTAACAAAACTTCAAGACCAAATTTCAAAAATTTATTTTCAACTTCATTTTTAAATAAAATATTTACAATCACACATAATTTAAATCATATCACAACCTTCACACGAATTCAATTCCTTCATATTTATGATTACCCACCATTACTTCAGGCATTAAAACGTCGCCACTAATCTTGAAAACAGTTACGTACGATGCTATCTTTCCATTCACTTCCTCAGATTTCAAAGCAATAATAACTTGGTCGTCTGTGTACGGAATAAACTTAAATGATGAGAATCCTCGAGTTGGAGTCAAATTTCCTACATTTTTCACAGTAATATCGTTAAAGTCTTGGCTGCAGCGGATGAGGAGATTTGTGCCTCGTTCTTCGTCACTCTTTTCGTCATAACGTTCTTTACTAGCACGACGAGGCATAAAAAACCAACTGTTGTGAATATCGCTCCAAACAGCTGCTTCATGGATCATATAACCTGCAAATAGTAATAAAATATTCACATGTAGCATGAAAAACAACATACATATAAAATTGTTAGTCAAGTTTGGGTAATGCAGCCTTAAAGACAGAAAAAACTGGCAATCGGTGTGTGGATTTACTATGGCAGAACCATTACTCCACACACACACAGTATAGGCAAACACAATATTGCCAACACTTCCTGCAGTCGGAAATTTTTTAAACCATATTTTTCCGATTACAGAACAATAACGTATGGAAAAAACCAGTAACCGGGATTTGCTACTCGTAGTGTGGCATTTGACATTAACAGAAAAAATTATGCGATTAGCACACGGACGAACATCAAAAAAAGGTCCACTTAAATTTTCGGTGATTACACACAGTCTGTGGGAGTCCTATCACCTTCTCCAGAAGAATTCATGAAGCACCAAAACGTTCGAAGATCACTTCATTTTGAAATTTGCTCCGCTACCACTGATCTATACACCATGTGCTTGTTGCATCTCGCCTTGCCCCTTTTGGCCGAGTTTTGCCTTCAGCTGTGGCCTGAGCAAGCAATCGATGTTGGGATAGGAAGGCCTATATATGTTTATCAGCTGCACTCCTTTTTCCTTTAACTGGCATATAGCTATGGATTCAAGCTCTCTGATATGTGTGTCCTTGTATGTGTTGGATCGCAGTAAGACAGAAGTGTCTCACCAGTTGATGGAATATTGTGGATTTTCAACGCATTGTAGGGCGGTCCCATTTCTTCTGTCTTCTTATGCCGTCGCATCCTGAAATTCTTCAAGGCGATCCTGGAGGCGTCTCCGCGTCTCTCCCACGTACACCACCTCACAAACACCACAGGGAACACAATACAAAACTCCTCTCTGGTTGAAAGAAGGGCCTTGGAGGGGGGCCATCGGTTGCTCTGAGGGCGGGGGTGGAGGGGGGGCGACGAGGAGGAGATGGAACTCTCGTTCTGCGCTTGCTCCTGGTGAAGTAGGGATGACTGTCTTCGTGACTACGTTGAGCAGGAGTTGGGGTGGTTGAATGGTGGGGGGGATGGGGGTGGGGTCTCGGGCTTCGTGGGGTGGTAAATTCGGGGTCTCGACCGTAGAAGTTTCTAAAGATTCGGGGGGAATCGGTGAAAACATCCAATGTCCTGCTGGCGCAGCACTGCATGGATATCCTCACTCCTCCCTGGCATGAAAGAGATGACCTCTACAGGGCCACTTCTGTCCTTCACAATACCTGTTTTCGAAGAACCGTGCAAGGCATTCTTGATGGCCCGATTGACCCAGGAGGCAGGGAAATTAAGAAGAAGGAACCTGGTCTTTGCTTCTTGCAGGGTAAGTCATTGCTGTCCTGCGATCCGATGATTGCCTGCCAATCCTGACCATCTCGTTGTCAAGTATCGACAACCTGAGCTGGTGCTTCGGGTGGCTTGAGTTATATGGAATTGCCAGAAAGACGACACATTGCGGCCGGGCAATTCCATTTAATTCAAGCCACCCGAAGCACCAGCTGAGATCGATACTTGATAATGAGAAGGTTAGGATTGTCAGGCACTCATCGGATTGCAGGACAGCAACGACATACCTGCAAGAAGCGAATACTGAAGGTTCCTTCTTCTTAACGTCCCTGCCTCCTGGGTCAATCGGGCCATCAAGAATGCCTTGCACGGTTCTTCGAGGACAGTTACTGTGAAGGACAGAAGTGACCCTGTAGAGGTCAGGTCTTTCATGCCAGGGAGGAGTGAGGATATCCTCGCGGTGCTGCATCAGCAGGACATTGGATGTTTTCACCGATTCCCCCCGAATCTTAAGAAACTTCTTCAGTCGAGACCCCGAATTTACCACCCCAAGAAGCCCGAGACCGCACCTCCAATCCCGCCCCCCATCACTCCACCTCCCCAACCCCCTGCTCAACCTAGTCACGAAGACAGTCATCCCCACTTCACCAGGAGCAAGCGCAGAACGAGAGTTCCATCCTCTCCTCATCGCGGGGGGGGGGGGGGGGGGGGGGGGGGGGGGGGGGGGGG
>JAHWFP010061598.1:29151-41155 GCA_023313725.1 Lithobius niger
GTTGTGTATAGTTTTCCCTGTGATGGTTGTGAAGCGGTATATGTGGGAGAGACGCGGAGACGCCTCCAGCATCGCCTTAAAGAACATCAGGATGCGATAGCACAATAAGACAGATGAAATGGGATCGCTCTCCACTGCACTTAAAATCCGCAACATTCCATCAACTGGTGAGACACTTCTGTCTTACTGCGATCCACCACAGACAAGGACACGCATCTCAGAGCACTTGAATCCACAGCTATAGGCCAGTTCAAGGAAAAATGAGTGCAGCTGATGAACATATATAGCCTTCCTATTCCCAACATCGATCGCTTGCTCAGGCCAGAGCTGTAGACAAAACTCGGCCAAAAGTGGCAAGTCCAGATGCAGCAAGCACATGGTGTATAGATCAGTGGTAGCGGAGCAAATTTCAAAATGAAGTGATCTTCGAACGTTTTGGTGCTTCATAGATTCTTCTGACGAAGGTGATAGGACTACCACAGACTGTGTGTAATCACCGAAAATTTAAGTGGACTTTTTTTAATGTTCGTCCATGTGGTAATTGCGTATTTTTTTCTGTTAATGACAATAACATATTCAATTAATCCTCGACAGGATATTTTATTTGATGGAAACTCCAAGCTAGTAATTGAAGCACTTATAATTTAATGTGCATTAGTTGTAAAACTGCAAGGACCGCACTTACAGCAGGCTAGATGCATGCCATTTGGTGTTTTGGTGTGAGCACAACTGGGGGAAAGACTAGTGTCGATAACATTTTGGAAGGAGAAAATTACTAATAAAAGTAAAAGCATAGAAGGCATAGGAGTCGATCCTGGGTGGGGCGAGGGGGACCGAGGGGGACCCCCCCCCCACGAAATAGGCTGTAAAGCTGTAAATGGATATCTATTTACCACGCTTATCACGTCGAGTTTGACACAAGAAAATGTACTTTCGTCTTCCCCATTGCATAAATCAGGTCCTCAGATAGTACAAGTCATTAGTACCTAATAGAGGGAAGTAATGTAGTTAAGAATTTAAGTTGCAAGGCCAAGGTCAAAAAGAAGACGGATTAACGGTACATGGAGCATAAGCGTATCACTCAGCTAGCAAAATAAACAGTTTTTTTACTCTTTAACAATTTTAATTCAAAGTAACCAATTTCATGGTAAAAAAAATCATTATCACGCAAAAAACTGAAACATTAAATTTCATTATTAGTCGCCATATAAATCCAAACTTTATTTACTAGCTATTAAATTCGAACTACTTTCCGAATGTGTTTGTATAACCCCTACACAGTATGTATTGCTTGTGAGGCTTTATTTCCACTTCCGCCGTTGAAATGGAAGTGTTAGGCCGGGTTTACGCAACGACAATTTTCTCGCTTACTAGCTTTTACTTGGTTAATACTAAATCTAAATCATAAATAAAACTTCTCCAACGTTTGGTTTTTACTAGAAATTGTTGGTGAGGCGTACGATTGACCAACCAACACCACATAGCTCCAAAGAGCAGCCAGTGGTTGGGTCTGTGTTGGTGCTTTCCGGGTCTAATTACCTCCATCGGTATGCCCAAGGACTCCGGAGAAACGTGTTCAAGCTTAACAAATTGTGTAAGTGTCCTACAATTAATTATTTAGTGACTCAACCAATATTAATACAGGAATACTTCTTTCAGTTGCCTAGGAAACTGTTACCTTTCAGTTACAAAAAAAATACAGAAGACAAAGAGAAATATTCCTAGATTGTCAAAAAATTGCGAAACGTATCACATTCTATGTGTCCTGATCAATAAAACTGCTTCAACTAGATATTAAGCTTTTACCCATTGGCTAACAGTAGAAGAGTGAGTGATTGCAACAGGAGATGATTTACGTGATTTGTAATCATGATATTATCAACAAATGCATGCACAGATGTTGACAGTAATGACAGAAAGCTAGACTGCCTACAAAAATTAGGCATTTGCAAATCTTATAAAACAAAAAAATTATTGCTAGGCCAATTGTTTTTTTTCTTGTGCAAAATCAAGTTTTGAATGCATCATAAAAAAGATGACCTAGTTTTTCCTAAACATCACATATTTTAAATAATACAATAACGAGTGTCAGCATGTTTGATGCTTTATCTTTCTCGTCTCCGACTCAACGTAATCTGTCAGTCCACTTTCTACACCAACAAGCAGTGTTTACTAAAGGAAATAAAAATACTTTTGTATTTACCTGGTACGTTAATGCCAGCTGCTGATCTCATGGCATTATATCGTCGGTGCCAGTCATGGTGTTCGATTTCCCCTGTAGGAGATATTGTCTTGATCCACTGTGGATTGAGGTTGAGAACTTCTCCCGATGTGCTTGTCCATTCTTTGCCTAATCCTCCAACATATAACAAATGGTCCTTCACAGACGCCCATTCACTTTTAAATCCTACAAGAAATAAATTAAACAAAAACTTTACACATGTCGTATGAAGATCTAGTTTTCAGCGTTAAATAAATAAGGACACAAACCTATTTACGCTGCCTTTAAACTTATACGTCAGACTGCCTTAGCAGGAAATTGATTTATTAATAGTTGGCAGTATTGATATTGGCATATAATTATCCACACTGTTCTTTTTCCCTTCTTATAGATTGGTCTTATCAATTGAATTTTAAGTTTTGTTGATCATTTTTCCATCTTCATACTCTTTTTGATAAGTATTTCCAAAAAAGTAGCACTATTTTCACCTGATCTGATAAAATTTTTCATCAGAAATTTATCATGTCCAATCGCACCCTTTTTTTTTCGCCTCCTCAATGATTTTTTTTGACTTCATTTTTTCCGGTTCACTTATGAACGTAGTGTGGGGACAAGTATATGAATTTTTTGTTACATGATTTTTCCTTTCTGCATTATTGTATTTGTCTTTCAATTTTGAGGCTTGGTTTGCAAAATACGTGTTGAAATTATTGCGTACTTCGTTGATATTTATATTATTAAAGTTTTTGATAATCGTTTCGTCAATATTATCATTTTTTTCCCCAGTTAATTCATTTATAATCATCCATGTTTTTTTTATTATTTTTGGTTGATGAAATTTTATTACGGTACTGTAGAAGTTTTGTTTATCACTTTCAATTTCATAACTTACTCGTTTTTAAAGTGCAAGGTATTTTTCATGGAGCAATTTGTCAGGGGTGCAGAATATGCCAGAACGCTAGAACATGGTTCGCGGGAAATTTCATACAACTGTGGAAATTCATTGAAAAATGGCTTGCCTACATAGTGAAAGGCTGTGGAAATTTGAAAAATCTGTAGGAAATTTTTTTAGGAAATGTTGTCCAATAAGAATTTTCTGCACCCCTGCAATTTGTTATAGTATGATAACCGTTTTAGGTATTTTTTTTCCAAATGAGATTTTTTTCTTTGATGTTTTTAAATTGTTTTTTTCCGCGATCCAATCTTTAAAATAATTTTTTCTGTCTCAATACTTTAATGCATCTGGTGCAGACTGTCGATGTTTTCATACGTTTGTTATTTTCTGTTCAATTTCTTCATACAATTCGTTAACATTTTCATATTATTCAAGATATTTCCAATTTATTTTATTTAGTTCATTACATTTGTTTCTATGATCTTAAAATTCAGTAACCTCACTGCTCATTTGCCTATCAATAATTTTTTTTTCCTCCAGCTGTTTTTTACTGATAAATGATTATCATTGTGAAATAGTGATCTGCAATAGTGATCTTACAATTCCTATGGTGCATAACCTTTTTATTCTAATAGCAATGTGATCAATACATGATTTACTCCATTTATTGTTTACAACTTCCTCTCTAATAACTGTTTTAATTTTTTGTTACAATCCTAATTGAGCAAGTGTTATTTTGTATTGCTCACATCTGTTTTTTTTTTTTAGTGTTGCAATTTTCTTGGAAGATATCAATATTTATATCTCCGCATACTATTAGATTTTCATTTTTTTCACTTTTTGCTATCACATGTTTTAGTTCTTTTATAAAGTTTTGTTGTCAGTACTTGGCTGTCGGTATATAATTATTATCACATTTATGCCACCATGGTTTAAGAGAATTTGTATACAATCATTTAAGTCTAATTTGACCACTTCATCCTTGAAAGTCCAACCATTCTTAATAAATACCGTCATCCCACCTCCACGCATTGTTTCTTCCCTGGTATCACACACTTGCTCAAATCCTGGTATTTGATAAAGGCACATTTCTTCTTTCTTGATATTAATTTCTGTCAGTGCAATAATGTCCCATGTTGTCTTAGTCTGTTTAATTTCATATAATAGCTGTTGCCAGTTTGACTCAGACTTCTAATATTAACGTGACAAAATTTTGCAATTTGTTTCATTTGTTTTTATTGTATCTTCAATTAATTTTGGTATTTCTTTCGATTCTGTAACAATGAAGTCTTTGTCCTCCATTTTCTTTAAGGTCACTTTCTTTTTTTTATTATTGTCACTTCTTTTTCGTTTTCGTTCTTCCTCATCCTTATTTTTCCTTCTTTAAACCATGTAAATTTTATATCGTGGTTTCTTACGTATTCTTTTGCTTTCTAAAACAGTTGTTTGCAGGGGACGCAGCCAACCTATAAAACCTATAAAGCCTATATTTTAATTTTGACTCTATATTTTCGCCAAAATAACCTATATAACCTATAAAAGCCTATATTATTAAAAGCTGGTTCCAGAGCAATGTGTTTTTGAATTGCAATCTCATTTACCTTTTAGTTATTAAACGAAATAGATGCCTTTTCGTGGAGTCCGAGTCAAGTTCGACCAGGTAAACATATCAGAAGAAATCAACTAAATTATATGAAGCATGGATCAACGCCAATAGAGTGAGCGAAGCTAATTGTTGTTGTAATACACAATAGTAAATCACCTTTTCTGCCCTTTAAGTAAGCTGAATAAAATAAACAGACCAAAAAACCCTATATATTTACTGAAAAATAACATAAAAACCTCTATTTTTAAATATATAACCTATTTTTTAGCCTATATTTTGAAATTGGAGGTCTGCGAGGCCTGTGTTTGTGATAGGGTGTCATGTGCTCGTTTATGTCGATTTTTTCCCCATTACCATTTTGAAAGTCATCATTTTTTATCCAGTTGTCTCTGTCAACCCTTGTTTTGAATTGTAATATAATGTTTTTTTTTTTTTCCTTATTTCTGTTCGGCACTCTATGTCCTCTGTCAACATGTGATTCATTATAGTCGATTCCAAATTGTCTTGCAATGCGCTCAATAGTATCCTTAATGTCTTCTTTTTCGCACGTGTCAACACCCGCTATTTCAATGTTTTTGCTGCGTAAATATTGGTCTTGTTTGTGTTGATCGTTTTGTATTTCTTTGATTTTTATGTTCATATTTTTGTTGCTTTTTAGGTCGTCTTCCACCTTTTTTATGCTTTCTTTCAATATCATCATTTCTTTTCTCAATTCTTCGTTTTCCTTATTTAGGTCTCCAACTTTATCCGAAAGGAAGCTTACCACGTTTCTTATTTCGAGCAAGCTGTTGACTTTTTCATTAAGCTTGTTCAATAATTGTTTTATTTCATCAAATTCGTTTACTTTTTTTGTTAGACCTATGTCATCTTCATTGTTCTCATCGCGATTTAATTCTCCCTCCGTCTTTTCGTTGGTTTTGGTCGTGTTGTCTTCCTCTTCATTAGCCGTTCTTTTCCTATTTCTCGTTGCACTTGCACGTTTCACATTTCCATTTTTTTTTCGTTGCCGCAGATTTACTGTTCCATGATGTTTTTGTTATCGAACATTTGAAGTGAAAATTTCCTTGACAGCCACCCAAGCAAATTGTAAACTCACCTGGTGTGATTTCGTTTTCACATTTATCACATTGCATCTTTTAACGTTTTCCGTTCACGTTTCGCTTTTGATGCTCTCTGACGCGTGCACTTTCTCCATTCATAAATTGCACTCTTCGCGTGCGTGGATTGCACTCGTTTTATCAGTCAAGGAGCGATCACAGAATGTCAATGTTAGAGTTGCCGTATCACTTCAAAACTGTCTTATTCATAGAAATTTTGTCACCGATTAACCACTACTTTCTTAATGTTACTTACACGTAGTAGAGCTCTGTTTGGATGGTCTTTCAATCTTAATTTCTGCTTCGTTTTTCCCCCGACAAATCACTCGCACATCGTGCGCCCACCATGTTTTTTTTTTTGTTTTTTTAATAAGTTAAATATCACTGATGAAGAGCCATAACAGCAGATGCCAGGTGCAATTTGCTTCTGCCCATTCTAATGATTTTTGGGGATTGTTTTGCGAACAAACACTCACAACAATTAAAAACAGAGCACAACAGCTGTTCAACAGTTGGAGGGCTTAGACGTCAATAGTTTTGAGAAAACCAAAGATGAAAGTTATGGCAAAAAGACAGGAAAGGAGTATACCAATAGACAGATAGTTTCCCCAATTTTTGTTAAAGAAAAAATGGAATATTGTAGCCCAAACTGGATTGTACTCTGTCACACACAGCCCTGTACAATCTATGATAGACTCGTGGAATCTGGCTGAAGTAGCCTCTTCGGTACTGTAACCATTCGGTCTATGCCCAAATGGGTTCTTGTTGGCAAGGCAGCCAATACCATGTCAAAACAAAATAAACCATTAAACCCTATCACAAATGAACACCGATAACAACCATTTTCAATTGTGTCGGCTTCCCATGAGAACTTCTGCAGCTGTAGTTCCAGTGCTACTAATCTATAGATTAAGGAGAGACTAAAGAGGAGACCACATGCGTGAAGAGAAGCAGCGAAGCTTTGTTTTCCTGCAGCGCATTCAACTTAAAAAGAACCCGCTGGGTTTTGGGACTCAGTTCCAGACCAAGTAGCATAATATGCTAAAACCACAGTGACAAGGCATTTCACTAAAAAAAACAAGGATGAAGAGGAAAACTCGGAAAAATGTTGTCATTTGCTCTGGCCTTGCCGTCTTGGCAACCAAGTTACCGGGTTATAAAACTTTAATTCTGCCTCTACGCCTTTATTTTTATATACACAGTAACTAAACAAATGGATTGTCACGTTAAAGTTTACATGAAGCTTTAAAATTGTTTATTACTGCTTTCTTACTGAAGTCCGTGTGATTGCTTAAAGTAGCACTATCACTGATTGAAATGCAAACGAAAATACCGTGGCGCCATCTAACGACATTGATATTGTTAACCTTTATAACTTGCTCGCAGGTACACGAGGATGAACCAAATTTTCACTCAATAATTAAGGATGTTGTGGCTTGTTTGTTTCGTTAAAAGAAATGCCGTTATGCATCCCTTCGCTTGGTGCAAGCAAACGCTAGATGGTACTACACAGCGCTAGATGTTGTCAGAATTCGTCTGCTCTCAATTGGTGATAGTGCCACTTTAAGGCCTTATTTTAATTAATTTCTTTGAGCCTTATGAAGTCACCTGAAGCAAACTAATGCTTAAGTGGTTTCAATTTTGAACTTAACTGCTTTCCAGTCAGAAACCTACACAGGAAGGGATGGGTTGAGGCTTGATGGCGCGTTGACAGAGTGTAGGTCCGGGCAGTTGTCCGGGTTGCCAATGCACAACACATTACAGAGACGTTAAACAAACCCCAAATCTAGATCTTCATACAAATACCTCCTACAAAAATTAAAAAACCCCAAACAAGAGGACAGACTCATCGCCCAATCTACACGCCAAGTCTCGTGGAAGACAGAAATGGCAACGAGCACCATCAAGATGGTCATATTTCCCCCTCAAAAGGAAACAATCTTTTAGGTTGGTGCAACCAATACGTAAACAGCTACGCCACCTCTTCTCGCCAATTGCGGCGACAAGCTGAGTGCTAAACTTGGATAATGCCTTTTATAACTGGCAAGTTGTCGCCATCTTGTTTTCACTTAAAAATCTTAAATGTGACTCGCTTGAAATTATAAGGCTAAGACTGGACCAAAACGTAACATACTCAATTCTGCTTGGACTTAACACTAATAGTAACCTTTTCTCCCAAAAGATGGAAGGAGAATACACCAGGGATCATCGACTTAAACTTGTGGTTAAACAACTAAGCAAGATTATTGTTACATTCCTCTTCTAAAATAGGGTTGTTGGTCCGTAAAATGCACTCCCTGCAGATGTTGCCCAGATGCCTACATTAACAACCTTTGAATCTAGACTGAAGGCATTGATCGGACCAAATATGAGACTTTTTTTATGATAGGAGTAGTTCATAATTATTTATGACGAAGCTTTGTTACAATCCATATCGTTTTATTCGTATGTAATTAGGTAAAGTGTAAGCCAAGAGGCAGAAAGGGGTGTGACGTGTGACCATGCCGCAGATAATCTTGGCACTGTTGCAGACAAAAAGGGCCGTTTTGATCAAATTTCTGCTGTTTCGTCAACTTGTGACCGATTTGACATTCCAATACACCAATTTAATTGTCTTTACGAGACTTTTCCTTTGATAGAAGAGACAGATCAATAGGATAAAGCACTGAAACGTTATTCAGTAAAAACCAATAAATATGTGGGTAACCGTTACGAAAAAACAGATTAGCTGCAGAAAATTTTTTCCAGTAATTGGTATCGCAGACAGTGGCAGAAAATTCTGCTTCTGGGAGTGTAAGTGGATAGAAGCGATCCCTTCTTTATCCTTTTGTGCTTAAAGTCGCAACAAATTATATATTAGGACACTTAAAAAAAGAAAGTTGATTCTCGGGCATTTTTTTCATGAAATCCATGCGGGCGGGCGGAATTTATTTTTTATTTTTTTATATTTCGGGCCTGTTTTTCCCAGGAACATGCCTGCTGGACCACAGGAATCTGCGTCTGTCCCAAGTGCTGGCGAGGATATTGATGCAGTGTTCATTGATGGATACACACTGTTTTTCCCTGAGAACCCCAGAATCCATTACTGACTGCCCAGCTCTAAAAATAAAATTACCAGCTGCAGCTGCTGCTCGCAGGTCTGCATAAGAGATGCCCGAAAACGGGGGCCGCAGTCATCAACAAACAATGACAGGACAACAGCAGCTTGCTGGCCAATAGGGTTGATCCCAATGGTAAAAAGGATGATATTGAGAATATCCATATCCATTCTCCAAAATACACGTGAAAGAAAGGATTGTTCCAACATGAACACAAAGCGAATGGTCACACAGGAGAGCCAAAAGAAACAGTGGCATCTGTTCCCTCAAGCCATAGTTTTAGAGGTAATGGAAAACCATGTTAACGCCATGGTGTGTGGAAGCCTTCCCCAAGTCAAAAAAAACTTGAATCATATGTTGACGCAGGTTAAAGTCCTCTCCAATGTTGGTCGCCACTAGCCATTTGGTGAATGGTAATCAACAGTTAGCGATTTGGAAATTAGTCTTACTCGCCAGAATGGCAACAAGCCACAGAGATTGCCACTCAAAGAGGGATATCTTGAAAACCATATAAGTGAAAGACTAACGGTTTGCGGCGTTATGCTCAGATTTAGAAGGGCTATAAAATAGCTTTTTTTCTGCATTAATAATAATAATTTCAATTCCTGCAATTCTGTCCTGAACTAATTCTTTAATGGGAGATGTAGCACAGAAGCGTAGGGTAGGGATGGGGGGCTCGAGAAACACAAATTTGAAAGAACTAGCCTACTGTCCATACGGAAATGGGAAACCTCTTTTCAGACAAAGAGAAACCTCTTCTAAGCAATTCGATCAATAAATTGGTTAGAAGCAAGCAAACAGAACCTTTAAAACTAAAGTAACGAAATGATTAGCTCTTCAATTGCTTTTGAAAGTATAAGAGAATTTATCAGCCAATTTATACCACTACAAGCAAGAGGATTTTAGTCTTTTTTATTATTTTTAAAATAAAATTTGTAGGCAAATCACGCCCAGAACAAAAATCACTTAAATTACCAACAAAACAAGGAAACATGGACCAAAAAAAAAGACATTTAGATGCTGGAGCCGGGGACGGACTTGTAAAATTTTTACCAATTGATCATTTAATATCAATTAGCTCTCACCCACAAAGATCTCTAGACAGACTGTTTCGCCCTTGTTTGGGCTCGTCAGTAGAGAATACTTTGTGGATGAGAGCTAGGCTACGCTTGCTAGGGCAAATGACGATTCTGCTATTTCGCTTGCTGAAACCGTATTCGTTTCGCCATTGTAAAACAATATTCTTATTTAGTCTGTAATGGACAGCGACTTTGGTGGCTTTTTTATGGCTTTCCTATTTTAGTGAATCTTGGGGAGTGAAGACCTCTCTTTTGACCCATATGCTTAACTATCCTTGTAGCTCTTCCGAAACGAATGCCAGGCTTTTCTGTCTTTAATTTGGAGCACCAATGTGTTATGTTTTGGCTAATTTGGATTCCACAACAAATAGCCCGTGAGCCTAGTATTTATTTTTGTTCTTTCCACGCATAAAATATAAAAAATTACTTTCTTCACGTTCTACATTAAAATTATTCTTTACCTCCACTAGTTGTTAACTTTAAAAAAATAGGACGACTAATGAAGCGTAATAATTAAATTATTGCGAGATCTTGAACTGCAGAGGGTTTCTCCTGCATACACCACAGTTTTTAATTTCCTTCAGTTCTCGGGTTGTATGGCACCGAGCGGCCCCTGACGTTTCTTTCACCGTACCAACATGACCAAGCTGGCCTTGGGGCACACATGCACATTTGTAATTCTGCATAGAAGTTAAATAGCAGTATGGGAGTAGCTGACTGAGCTAATCAAAAGATAATTCTAACTTTTCCTGGGAGACATACACACACACATCCTTTGCTGCCCACAATGATTGCTAATGCAACTAGGTGCTTGTTGGGGGGGGGGGGGGTGTAGGAATAGACAGATATTAAAATCGGTATCGGTATTTACAGATATTATCGGTATTTTTCATGCACCGGTATCGGACCTGTATCGGTGTTTATTTACAGATATTTTGCCGATACGACCATATTCCGTGCGCACTGGCTAAATTCTGCCAGCTTGAGAGAAACCTTTCCTGTATAGCACCGCTCGCATCGCGTGACATCATCTGGACAGCGTCTCGGTGAATTTAACGCGTGCATACTGTCGGCTTTTTGCAATTACGCCTTTCTGCAGTGTGGACTGGGTTTTTTCATGGTCAAAGGTACGAATGAGTTTGACTTTTTTACCTGTTGACTTTTTAAAAAAATAGTTATCGGTATCGGTGTATCGGATCTAGGACTGTGCGAAAATCGAAACTTTCGATTCGATTTCGATTTTATTATGCTGTCGAAATCGAATCGAATCCGTCAGAATCAAAATCGAAAAATTCGATTAACGAGATTCCCACCGATTAACGAGATTCCCACCGAGTATCGAGATCCAATCGAGTAACAAGATGAATTATTTTCGATTTTATGAAAATTTTTAAGTAAGTACACTGAATAAAGTTTAACAAAAAAATTTGAATCAAGTAAAGCATTAACTTTAGTCAAAAATGTGTAATGACTTCGTTTTATATGGCAACTGTGCATGTTACCATGTTAATCATTGCTAAAATAGTGTAGTCATTGCCTTACAACATCCAGTTTAAGTTTAGCAATCAACTAAGGGGCAATAATTTGACTAAATAAAATCTAAGGATAGTGCTACTCAAAAGGGGGAGTGGGGGAAGGTGGAAGCTTGCTTTCTAATTTTGTGTTAAAACCAAAATGTAGTTTTGCGCATTAAATGAAGACATAATTCAAAGTTCAATGTATTGGAGTAACATTAGTTTACAGGAATGTAATTACTTAAAATTAATATCTTTTTCATAGGCTAGCCCTTATTGATAAAAATTTTTTTTATAAATAGTTTAAAATCGAAAAAGAAAAAAACAGAATTTCGAAATCGAATAATAATCGCAATCGAGATGTTCTTCCCCAAAATCGATTGAAATCGAATCGAACCCAAAATATTAAAACCGCACACCCCTAATCGGATCGGTTGAGGGGGAAATATCGGTATCGGATCGGTATTTTTCTGTATCGGTCGATCCCTAGTGGG
>JAHWFP010061599.1:0-33548 GCA_023313725.1 Lithobius niger
TGAAAATTAAAGAAATTACTTTTCACCAGGAGTGACATGAAAGGGGGTGTCCATGATAAAATTACCACAGGTTCCATCTCCTGCTCATGGCCGCGACCCTATGTGGTCAAATTTGGAACCACTGATCATAAGTATTTTCTCAGATAACACACGTTAAAAAAAAAAACGCTGTATAGGTTTTAACCAATACATAGATGTGGAAAAATACCACTCCGGTAACGACTAATCCAGGCATGCGACACCTACACTTGCAACAGCGTTCCACGAAGCGTGAAGCCGCGAAGCGGATGGCTACTGCAAGCCAAGGCCGACTGAGGCAGAAATCGCGTGTTTCACATCCCGACTCAACGCCAGTTCACGCACGTGCATAAAACTGATGCCTTTTAGTGCTGCTCTGATAAAATAATATTATAGCGATGCAGAATCAACTGACTTGTGTCTGAGAAACGTAACCGACGGCTTCTTTCCCAGATGACCTTGTGACGAGATGGAATGTGAAGCAATAGTTTCAACATGGACACGTCCATTTTTTTTGTCCATAATTTTTGTCCATAACTATGGACAAGTATTCGCTCTTGTTTTCAATGATAAGTGCCATCAATACACTTCAACGTGGGCACCGTTAGTTGGACGCAATATGTCCAAACGGGACCCTACCTCACGCTATGTGGTTTGCAACATGGCGGCAGTGACGGTGGCAGTGGCATTGGTAATTCTGTCACGCAATTCACCAATGGCAATCATTTGGGTTTTGAAAACAAGGTCCTTCACGTATCCCCCACAGAAAAAATCGAGGGGAGTAATGTCAGGGGGAACGATGGGGCCAAGGACCAAACGATGCACATCGCTTTTTGCTGTATAGACGCCATTTTGAGGATATGACGTCACACGCAGTGCATGCTGGTCAGACTGCTTTGACAAAGGTACGACGTAAAACGATTTGAGCGTCTCTTTTTAACAAAACAAACCGCACTCCGATACCGCTTTTAGTTTGTTTTTAATTACATTTTGTAATGTGGTCATTATTTTGTGCTCACCCTGTACAAATAAATCATACTATAAACGCAGGAGCCCATAAATGTACACACATGGGAGTATCCATGTTGTAAACCTCGCTTTGTGTGTCATTCCTTGTCGCAAGGTAGTCTGGAGGAGAAGCTGCAGGTTTTGGCTTCTGGGCTCCAGGCCAATTCATTCATCATCACGGCAATCTTAAGAAAACAAGTAAAAAATGCAGGTTGCAGGCTGTCAGAAAATAAACTAATACGGATGGCTTGGCTAGACCACAAAGAATTTAAAAATAGTGCAAACAGTTTAAAACATTTTTTTTTCAATAAAGACATTAAAATACACATAGCGACGTTTCGCCACCACACGTGTGGCTCATTAGGCTACCAAATCAATTTCACAGTGACTTATATACAAAGTTTACACGCAACTAATCAGTCACTATAATTAATGTTTTATTATTTTAATTATGGAGCCTAATTATTTGCATAGAAAGCTTCTTCCCCAAAAGAAAGGTCACGTGCAGACGAATAGAATGGTAGTATATTGGAATGCTAAAATCAGTCAAAATTAACGAAAAGGCTGAATTTTGGATGGAATCTGTCCACAGCGGCCATGCGCGACATCGCGACGATTTTGCTAAAGACTTATAATATTGCTAAATTTTCATATACTTATATAAATACAGATTTATCCTGAAAACTTGTCATTTTATGAAAATCCCTCGATTTTCCTATACCATAGCACCCAGGTGTGTACAAGCAACGCCCTATTAATCTCCAAGCACGTTTTTTGAGTCAATCAGTTTGTACTGAAGTGCAGTGAGTGTTGAACTGTTGATGTTGTACCGTTGCGAACAGGTAACCCTGAAAATAAATAATTTCAATACATAAAACTTAGCCAAAATGTTCCAAGGCATTAAAGAGAAGCCGCATTTTAGAATTTGCCGCACGCTGCTATAGCTGCACCCCGGGACGCACCCTTGATAATCCGGCTCTGGCTTCTGTTAGATTGCGGGGCTCGACGGGTTCTAGTATAACGTTCTGTATACATTTATTCCTTTTTTTTTTATTTGAGATGCGGGCAAGGGCTTTTTTTTTTTTAATAAAACCAATAAACCTTTTTGTTTTTGTTTTTGTGGATTACGATATCTATGGATCAATGCCAGGTTCAGCCATGTTTGGAGTGCAAATGCTACACTTTGAATAATAGTCTTCCTGTAGATCCAATTTTGTCGTAGTAATGACAAACCTCAGAACGGCCGTTATATTCGTTTCGATGCAATCATACGAATGGATCTCGGTCTGATATGGTCATCGGTACTAGGAACTTTGGTGGAACGTTGAACACGTGATCGAAAAGTTTTTTTTTTTAGACTATGGCTTAAAAAAAGCCTTTCGTGCACTACGAAAAAAACAAGTGCGTGCTCTTGAGTACCACTTTAATTATCTTTTAGCAACCTAATTTCTTATCTATATTAATTACTCAGTAAAAAAAATTGGTCTACGATAAACCGCCAGGATTAACAATATAATGACTACAGGTCTTCACCAGAGGCAGCAAGATTCAGACTTCGTAGCCTAGAAGCTCTACAAAACCATGCGCTTTACCGAGACTGTTAAAGAAAACCATTGACAAAACTTGTGTTACAAGTTTCCAAGAAACTGGAAGCTTTAGTTTGCATTTACGTGGTTTTGATCAAAACAAATAGATAAGAGTGGTTTTCTTACAGACACTATATTAAGGTATTTTTTTCTCTGCTAGGCTATCACTGTAAATTGCTGTAACCAAGGCAGACTGCCGATTAAGGCACGCTGTTTGCTGCTACGGTTTTGAAAACTTGCTTTTCCATTAAAGGGATATTCCTCCCAGCGCCATTTTTCTCGATCCATCACATCAAGTACGACCCCAAAGGTCTATTTCCTTACCGTTAGTCAATCTCTTGATAAAAATCCGTTTTAAAATGTGGCGTCTAGGAGATTTTCTGATGAATAATTGTTAACTTTATTTACTGTATCCTACACGCATATGATGCTTTGCACGCTTACGATAATCATGACGTTTCATCTCTGTGTGTGCATACTAATAGTCTAATAATCGTCTAATAATCGTCTAATACTAATAGTCTAATAATTACCATGAAATCAAAAAGACTAACGTGGTAAAAATTAAAATTAATTATTCCAACAGATCGCCGAAGCAAAATTATAAGACACTAGCCTTGAAAATTAAAAATTGTGATTTTAAAATACGAGTATCATTCCGGTTTGTGACGACACAATCTTTAAGTTGATGCTGTTTCGTGAGCTATTCCCAAAGCCAACCGAGACAGCAGCTACGATCCTTTCTGCAGGGAACGCAGCTACCACCCCAGCCGACCTTGACTCTCATAAATACGCGGATGACGATCTGCGAGTAGCTGTGATGAGGCAGGCGGAATGTTATAAAGCAGGCCGGGTGTCCCTTTAAGACAGTAAAAAGAAACAAAAGAAGGCACTTCCTTGTTCAGTATTGAAAAACAGGAGGGAGGCCTACGTTCTTTACTATGCTAAACATGTCCAAGATCTTCTCACCACAGTTGCATTCTTCTATCAATTTCTTACCATACACAATAAGCACACTACCGCATAACTCTGAGTAACACTTGGGAATTTCCTCAATGTTTTGCAGTCATCAGCATAACATACTTTCGGAAGATTATGCACATCTTTGAATTAGAATTTGAATTTTGTTTATTACCGGGCCACAACCCACAGTCATGAGTCTGGATACAAATTATACTGCAAGGCTTCCCTATTACTACAAGTCTAAACCTATACACATGTGCACATCTTTGAGCTTTTTCCGAAACAATGCTCTTTTAGTTGGAAGGATATCCTGCTTACTTTCTTTGTGTAATTTTTAAGTTAGTTTTTAGCACTTTAGATGGAGTGAGTGGCTTCCAGGCCGTGTAAACTCCTATAGGATAAATAAATAAATAAAGCTCCTGCTCGGGAAGCGAAAACTTTTCTCTCTCGCTTCAGCATACTGGTCTTCCTGTGTTAGAGCGCGTTTACGCATGAAGCCATTCTCGCTCGCCGTATGCTATTTGCTAGTCAACCGTGATTTATTTGTGATTAGTTTCCCGTTGCTACTAAATGAATACGGTAATAGATAACAAATTGTGTGTATTATAAATAACAAAACGGACAAAGAACAAAGTGCTACAGTAATTTTAAACATAGCTACAAGCTAGTTGTCATTTCACACTATTTCCAAAATTTGCTATTCTCCCTCAAAGTACAGCTTCTAGCAATGATTAAACGACGGTAGAAAAAAAGCTTCTCGCAGCGAGAATTCAAAATCCAACATGGAGTCCATTTCGTGGCTATCGAATCGAAGACAAACCTTCGAATGCCGGCATACAAAAAAACTAGTCTGTCGTCTTGCACTGCAGTAAAAATTGTTTTCTAGTTGTCATAAATCGTCGCTCAAATGTTGCAAGCATCGTAGGCCGTGTCACGAGGTTAGAGGAGAAAATGTGCGTAAGCGTCGTTGCCATGGTTACTAATACGCATAGTCAACTCGAAAGCCGCATACTCCGGTAAAGGCGAGAAGCAGCCATCAGATTTAGTATTGATCAAATAAAAGCTAGTGAGCGAGGAAACTGTCGTTGCTAAAACGAGCCCTTGCTGTTGTAGTATTCTTCTCGCGTTACCGTAATACTATAGTAGCCGTACTGTTGCGTGATTGCGTGTTTTCATTTTTTTTTTCTGGTAATGATAGGTTTCTCCTTTTGTATTTCATCAAAGGGTAAACAATTAGTCGACGCCTGACTTTTCCAATCATGTACAGTACATGCCAGTTGTTTCCAAGGCAAAACACCGGGGAGCAGTGCTTTTGTAAAGTGTTGTGGGGAAATACTGCAGTGGGTCGAGTATGGTATCCAGTGGCTGTAGAGTTTGAGAAATTCTTCCAAATAGTCTGTCACAAGGGGCCCTGAGAACACAATACTAACAGTGAAGATTGCTGAGTCGCTTGTGTAGAACCATTTTTCAATCATTGTAAGCAAAAGATTTTTTGGGTTCTGTAATCCGCAACAGTCGCAAAAAAACCGCAGGGGTAATGTGGCAACAGAGACAGAACATTAATTTAAAAAAAAATGGTTTAGGTCTTTGCAGAACTCATTAGATTCCCTAGACGACTGGGATTCTGTCCAGGTGTTTGCGTTTATAATGTCGATCTGCGTTTATACATTAAAAAAGACCAGTGCACTTTTTCAAGAATAGTTAAACCATGCGCAATGGCTGTTTGCCGTGACGTCACCATGAGTTAGCCAATGACGAACGAGAACAACGGCTGTTTGGCCGTCTGATTGGACTAGCCCAGTCACGTGATATGCACGTCATAGCAAACAGCCATGGCGTGTGGTATAGACTCTTGAACAGCCAATTTAGGGATTTGATGTACCTCTTGCAGGTTAAACACAAGCTTACAAGTTCCAGTAGGATTTTGTTGAATTTTATTCATGACGTTAAAAAATGCTGATGCCTGCTTTTTGTGTCCCTTTAACTGAGCTTTTAGCATTTTAGCATTTTTGTTTCTCGTGTACATCTGCCCATGTCATTTTTTAGACGTTCCTTTTGTTCCTAATTTTTTTCAATAGTTTTGGTTTTGACCCTACTAATTCCACATCTAAATTTCCCGATGATACCAAATCTAAACATGTAATCAATAGTTTAAATGACAGCAACCATTTTCAACAGCACATTAACAATCTCTATTTCTGGTCCCTGCAATGGCAACTCCCCATTCACCCTCAAAAAACTGGTGTTTCAATAACCCAAATCATGCATACCACTGCAGGGGCTACAACCCCCTCCCCAATTTCCTAGAAGTAACTGACCTTGGGATTACCATAAAAAAACGATCTTAAATTTGACAAACACATTTGTAATATTGTACAAAAAGCAACCGCTGTTGTATTTATGATCAACCGCACTATTACTTCAAGAAACCCCAACATTTACCTAAAATTATTTCTAACCTGGTCCGCCGCCATTCTTGAATATGCGTCCGAGCTATGGTTTCGAATACTTATCAAACATCAAACTTCATTGGAAAAAGGGCAACGTAGGGTAACCAAAAATATTGAAGGCCTTCGATACTTGTCTTAGGGCGCGTTTACGCAAGGACAATTTTCTCGCTTACTAGCTTTTACTTGGTCAATACTAAATCTGCTTGCTGCTTCTCGCCTTTGTCGGAGAATGCGGCTTTCGAGTTGTCTATACGGAGTAACCATGGCAACGACGCGAACGCAAATTTTCTCCTCGTGCCTCGTGACACGACGTACGATGCGTGCAACATGACAGCGTGATTTATGACAACAAGAAAACAATTTTTACTGCAGTACACGGCGACGGACAGATTCCTGAATACCGGCATTCGAAGGTTTGTCTTCGAATCGATAACTACGAAATGGACGCCATGTTGGATTTTGAATTCTCGCTGCGAGTAGCTATTTATTCTGCCGTCGTTTGATCACTGCTAGGAGCTGTTTTGTCAGCGAGAATAGCTGTAAGTGCTCAGGGAATAGACGATTGGTTTCAGGTACAAGTACTCAATTCCAATTTATTCCTTAATGCTAGGCTAGGGGACCAAGCACAGAGCATCACATATTAGGCATCAGTTCAAGACAAGCTCGTACTGATCCTAAATCCAGAGAGGTCCAACCGTTTCGTTCGACCTCTCCCGAACAAGTCCTCGATGGAGTGCTGCACATCAGTATTTATACGATCGCGGACAATAGATCTAGCCTCAGAGTTTACGTCACGTGACGGCGAACTGCATTGGTCCGGTTCCTGCTGGTTTAGCCAGCAGGCACCGTTTATACAAAGGAGCTGGCGCTCTGTCAACTGGCGCTCTGTCAACTGGCGCACGAGGCGGCAATTGAGAGGGCGCACAGCCACTTCACGTAATAGCAAGGTACACTGCATGGTGTTGGCCATGCAGCGCATCTTGTATTTCATGTTACGCACGTTACATCTCCCCCTCCCTAAGTGTTTGCTTAGGCAAGGAGAGACCTACCTTATATGATACTCAAAGCCCACTGCCCTGCAAAAGTTTTTAAAAAATTTCATTGAACAATTTTTTAAAAAATTACTTAAAACTATACAGAGTTTCACGACACCCTTTCACATAGTCCCTTTCCTCGTACCCCTTAGTGGTGGTCGGCGACTAGAAAGCTAACTTACTCTACAAAAATTTCAACAAACAAAATCGTGGTGTTTGCAGTTCCACACAAAAAAAAGGTTCCATATAATCCTATGAATTGTTCTTTTGAACGTCCGAAGTTCCACACACCATCACACCTGAATGGTTTCTCCAATCGTATGACGAACCTCAAAGTTCGTATTCACCCACGAAGCTGGACTTACACCTCCTCTTCTGCCCTCCTACGGACAGGGCTCGTAGCCTGCCAAAGAAGCTTCCAATGGATTTCTTTAATGGGCCAAGACCAGACACCCCAACCACACTCCTGCATCTGAAGATTCGACCCTGTCGAGCAAGCCGATCCCATCTTCTCTGACGAACTTCCTCTCCCACCTGGCTATGTACACACCTCCAAGTCACACCAACGGTTATATACCAATTTCCTCGTCATTCCCTGTACATATTTACACCACGTAGAAATGTCATTTGGATCGTCTCCCGACGTGCGGCTCCACCAGGGTCTTCATACATGCACCTCCGTGCTTCATGCCTGAACCTTGACGCTTCCATGTGGATGTCTTGCAGGTCAGTCATCTGTACACCGCCTATGTTGCCAACACCTCGTTGCCTTCCCCAAACTCCATTAATCGAAAACCAGTTCGAAGTCCTTTGACTCACACGGTTATATACACACACCAAACGAAGTGTCACAAAGCACTTCTTCTCAAGCAACTTCCGACCACCATGCGTAGTCGGCATCGCTGCACTTCACACAGTCCTATCTGTGCACTTCCACTCTCCTACACCACACTTGTAGTCCATCTTAACACACCACGAAGTACGTACACTTCAACACAAACCATCTTCGTCTTCGTTCAGCCGAACAACACCCACACGTGCCTTCCACGTCCTTTAATGACTACCTGGTGGTCCCATCCATCGGTTGTGCCCTCTCGAGCGGACGAGCGAATGGTAGCCACCGTCAAGTTCGTGCAAAGCACGTCCAGCAACCAGTCAGTCAGTGGCCGAGAGAAAAATTTGGCGCTCTCACCACAACTTTCTGTAGTTTACAGAAAAGAGTCTTTTCACCCTTTACTGTTCTCCTGCTGGGAAAGTAACGTTCAAACATTCAGCAGAATTCCGGAATTGCGGTCATCAGGAGTGCCTCTGGTTTCCAGGGGGGTTTGGCTGCCAAGACCTCCTACCCTATCACGCATCGAACACTCTACCCCAATCCGAACATTCAACCTTATTCTTTAATCTATTTCCATAGATTGTGTCCTTAGATCGCAGCAATCACGTGTTGGTAAAATGCATCTGGACCAACGCCACTAGAGCGAGCCCGCAGCTTTGCCCAAACACGCTACGCAGAGCTTGACCTCGCAGTGCCATCCCGCATGCGGGCAGAGGTCCTCTCAGGAGGTTCTCCCATATTTAAAACGAACTACGGCCGTAGTCCACATGTCACCAAGTCCAGTGACCAGACGCCGAGAGTGACGTACTCTCATATCGCGTCTCCACGGAATAAACCATTCCGTCGGGATCGTGCTACACGCCTTACATGCCCTACCTCACACTGTAGTTGTCTCACTGACCCTTTAAGATCAACTTACCTCCACAGTGTGTCCGCTACCGAGTTGAACATCACTTGAAACTAAAATAATTCACGTCAGTCTCATGAAAACAACGTTTCCGAACTGCCCCTTAAATTAGTTTCCGTCCGTGTGCCTCACAGCCCGTTTTGAATTGATTCCTTCCGGTCAACCAAAGCTCCGCTATGTGCAACACCGGTGCTTCTCTGCATAGCCATTCCGAGGTTTTCGCTAGGATTGCCTTGCATCAAAGCCTTCGAAAATTAACCTATTTTGGATTTTCCTGTCCAAATCATAGGTCTCTTTCGGATCGCCACCGCACATATTCCTGCGTGCAAGATTTGTGAAATCTGCATACAGTGTATATGAGGATGCGATCATCGTTTGTACGCTAGAAAAATGTGTTTAATCAATTTTTATATGCGACAAACGGGTCAAAATGCGGCAGCCTATTCACGTTCTGTTTCCGGTTTGTAGACCTGAACCAGGTTGTGAACTGATGCCTCATTTTTTGTTGCCAATATTACCGTTCGTAAGTGCATGCAGTTTTAGCTGCTCCACAACAACTTTCGGCCAACTGACAATGGGCGTGAGAAGCCCAATTTTGGAATAGAAAAATTCAGTTTTTAACCGTAACCACGGTTTCTGCTTAATTTTTCATTTACAAAACCCAAACTTTGGTCCGTTAAATCAGTGGTTACGGCCACACTGCGCATTTGAATTTTCGGATCCAAATCACAACTTTTTTTTTTCACCTTTTAACCATCCAAAGTTATGCCTGTAACAATTCGTAATCCAAAGCCTAATTCCAGACACTAGATTAACAATTTTTACAGCTCACCATTCCCTGTAATCCATACGACAATGAACCTGCATACATGTTCATGTCTTCAGGAGCGTAGGGAGGGAGGGGGGGGGGGTATACGTATGACAAATATGCCTTTTTTTTTTAACAATTTGTCACCGTACGTCCCGTCCATATTCCAGGCAACCATTTCCGGTTCCAGAAACACCCGGAATAAAAAAAACCCACTTTTCCTGAACACAAAAAAAATTGCATCCAAGCCAAGTCGCCAATTTGCAGAAATTAGTATGTTCCTTTTGGACTATCTTCACAAATCGTCAGTTTTTTTATTTACTCCAGATCGTTGAGTAGTAATCCACCCAACTGCGGAATTAAACGAAGTCTAGGTCAAACTTTGTTTAAATTCCTTACATTTTGACGTAACACTCTTAGCGGGGACAAGTTCGAATCTGAATAAATCCATTGCGAATTGGAACCCGTCTTACACACAAGATGTGCCAAAATCTTCCCCATTTTCCGTGACCAAGGTAGTATTTCTACTTTCCAAGATCCTTGCCCATTTTTGTGCGTTACTTAAATCCAAGTTTCGCATTACTAATGGTCGTGAAATAGGAAGTTTCCAAGCGTAATCGGTAGTCCCACTTCCGACTCCCAATTTTGCTCTTACAGTGAGAAAAAATGTTTCTCCCCCTTTTTTTTCTCGGTTCTGAAGTTTGTTTTTCGACTTTGGTCTTTTTAATTCCCCCAAATCTACTCAAACTTCAATCCCAAATTTGCGTTATTTTTGCCACAAATTCAAAATTCATAAGTCTACTAGTTTCCACAAAATTCACAATAATAAGTACGTGGTTTGCTCAACATTCAACTTGTAGCCAAAAGTGCGTTCCTGCATCTTTCGACTTTTACAATTTGCGTTTGTGTCGGGTTTTTGTCCCCTTCACTCCGTTATTTGCAAGTTACTTTATTTTCTTTCCAGAAAAATGGTGATTTTATTTCTGCCAAGTTTTTAGGCCTAGCATTAATAAAACATAGCGTTTTGTGGTTTCTCGACACGCGGTCACAGGACGAGTCCACTAACAGCTCCCAAGTTTAACGTTTTTATTTTCAGAAAAAAAAACGGGGTGTTTTCTATTCATGCTAACTGGTTCTGTTTAGCGTAATAAAAAACTTGCTTGCCAAGGTTGTCCGCGCACGCGGCCACAGGCTGGATCTCGGCTCACCCCCAAGTGTTGTAAATTCCCTAGCAACGGGCTGCGTACCCACTGCCAAGACTCTTCACAACGGTTTTACTTTATTTTTAATTTAAAAAATAAAGTGTGTATTTTCATTGTGGCCTTCGAGATATTAACTCTTATGCCAAATGAAAATGCGGCCCTTCGTGGTTTTCCCTACACGAATTGCCCCCAATTAGGTTCACTTTACCATCGGAATTTTTTATCGAATTGGAAGCACCGAAGTGTCGGATTCGAATCCCAAAGGACAAGGTCCCCGAAATAGGCGCCAGAGATTTTTCATGCTTTTTTTCCATCCCGAAGGTTTGGAAAACATGAATTTCCTATCCCGAAGGTTTAGGTAATCGCGGACGGCCCCCCAAAATATGTAAGTGCTCAGGGAATAGGCGATCGGTTTCAGGTACAAGTACTCAATTCCAATTTATTCCTTAATGCTAGGCTAGGGGACCAACCACAGAGCATCACATTTTAGGCATCAGTTCAAGACAAGCTCGTACTGACCCTAAGTCCAGAGAGGTCCAACCGTTTCGTTCGACCTCTCCCCAACAAGTCCTCGATCAAGTGCTGCAGATCAGTATTTATACGATCGCGAACAATAGATCTAGCCTCAGGGTTTACGTCACGTGACGGCGAACTGCATTGGTCCGGTTCCTGCTGGTTTAGCCAGCAGGCACCGTTTATACAAAGGAGCTGGTGCTTTGTCAACTGGCGCACGAGGCGGCAATTGAGAGGGCGCACAGCCACTTCACGTAATAGCAAGGTACACTGCATGGTGTTGGCCATGCAGCGCATCTTGTATTTCATGTTACGCACGTTACATAGCAAATTTTGGAAATAGCGTGAAATGGCAACAAAGTTGTGGCAATGTTTAAAATGACTGTTGCACTTTATTCTTTGTCCGTGTTGTTATTTATAATTCATTTAATTTGTTGTCTATTACCGCATTCATTTAACATAACCGGGAAATAAGTCGTAAACAAAAAAAACGGTTGCCTAGCAAATAGCTTTCGGCGAGCGAGAAGGTCTCGTTGCGTAAACGAGCCCTTACTCGGTGAGGCTTAAACGCCTTGACTTACATTCCCTTTGGTGGCGTCTCATGCGCGGAAATTTACTCACACTCTATACAATCTTAAACTCCAATTATGGTGGCCCAGAAACTGCTGCTCTGTTCACCTGGTACCATATTACATCCACAAGAGGCCACTCACACAAATTAACTAAACCTACTGTCCATAAAAATCAAGCAAAAGGTTTTTTTTCTTCACGCCTTATTTCCCACTGGAACGTATTGGCTGAATTTGTTGTGGCTGCTCCAAGCGCAAATACATTTAAAAACAGATTGGATGCTTATGTTTCCGAAAATACAAATTGGAAATTTTTCCTCCGCCGGGGAAACGTAATTGGGGTTTTGGGTTTTTTTTTCCCCCCCCCCCCCCCGCGCTTTTTCCTTCCTTTTTTCTTTTGGGGGTGATTGCATATTTCTTAAACTTGATATTGAGCATAGTTGATTGTTATTGTTGTATATAGGTAGAATTATTATTCCTGTTACTGTTTCTTATTGCATAGTTTAAATTACTAAAAGAAATTACAGTGCCACCACTCTGGTAACTCATATGGTAACGTGTGTTTATTTATTTATATTTTTGAATTATATAGCAATGAAATTTGTTTTCTCAAATGTATATTTTTCTTTTCTGTTATTTATTTACTAGTGTGCACAGTATAACATATAACTTTGCTACATAGCCTGTACGGCTCTGTAGCGCATATTGAAATAAAGTAAAGTAAATTAAAAGGTGGTGCATGCATCCAGTCGTGGGCTTGAAAACCTAATATTGAATTCTCCTGAGAATACGTTGTAAAACAATTCTGAGGAAACCTTATGCTCTTAAGCTAATGTTTATTGTAAATCGCCAAAGATTAAGACAGCCACCTATTTCAGCGGGAAAGTAGTCTAACACTTTTAGGGCTCGTTTACGCAACGACAGTTTTCTCGCTCACTAGCTTTTACTTGATCAATACCAAATCTGATGGCTGCTTCTCGCCTTTACCGGTGTATGCGGCTTTCGAGTTGTCTATACGTATTAGCAACCATGGTAACGACGCGAACGCAAATCTTCTCCTCGTGCCTCGTGACACGGCGTACGATGCTTGCAACATTTGAGTGTCGATTTATGACAACAAGAAAATAATTTTTACTGCAGTACAAGACGACGGACTGTTTTTTGTATGTCGGCATTCGATGGTTTGTCTTCGATTCGATAGCCACGAAATGGACGCCATGTTGGATTTTGAATTCTCGCTGCGAGATGCTATTTATTCTACCGACGTTTGATCATTGCTAGAAGCTGTACGTTGAGGGAGAATAGCAAATTTTGGAATAGCGAGAAATGACAACAATCTCGTAGCAATGTTTAAAATTACTGTAGCACTTTGTTCTGTATCCGTGTTGTTATTTATAATATATAAAATTTGTTATCTATTACCGCATTTACTTAGTTGCAACGGAAAACTAATCATAAATAAACAATGGTTGACTAGCAAATAGCATTCGGCGAGTGAGAATGACTTACCGCGTAAACGCGTCCTTAGAGTGCCCATAATGACTCTCCGTATAGCTTTCAGTTTGCGTAAAAATCGTCTTACACTATTTTTTGTTTTGCTCACTGTCTTGTACGATATTTGATCTCCACCCTTACTTTCCTTAGGTGATAATCGAGTCGCCGAAAATCTTTGCACCCCTAAGCCTGTTTGATTTTGTCGGTCGAATAGTCGCAAAAAAACGTGGCTCGGCACACTCGATCGCGCTTACCACGACATTAGGGTATTTCATAGGTTGCACCAAACTCTCTGATTTTTATGGTGTACGTTCAGTACACTTTCTCTTAATTGGTTGAACCTTGCCATTACGTCAGAAGGTGACTATCCTGTTTGGTCTTCTCATTTGTCTGAAACACCTATTTTCCGAAACTTTTTACATCCCATTATCTGATGTTATAACATTGGTCTAAAAAATGAAAAACGGCAATTATTAGTAAACATAGTCATTATTAGGGTTGGGGGATGACGGTTGTCATCCGGAGGCATTCTTGGATACCTTTCTAACACTTCCCTAAAACAGTATGTCACACGGATCTCTTCTCCTCCCCCCCCAAAAAAAAACATGATTAATGAATTTTTATGTTTTTTTCCTTTTTTTCTCCTCCCCCCCCCACCCCAAAAGAAGAAAAAACAAAAAATTAATGAATTTGTATGTTTTCCCCTTTTAATCCGCCACCCACCCCGCCCCCTAAAAAAAAAAACGAAAAACAACAGGATTGCTTTATAATGGCTTTGGGTTTCGTTATGGTGGGGACAGGGATTTCCAAGAATGCCTGCTTTTTCACAATTTGTTTTGTAATGACATTAATATTATTTTCCATAACTACCATAATAAGTTTCTGCGTATTCTTTTTACGTTAATACATCCATACAGATGTCAATGTTCGGCTTGTTTTCAACACGTGAGCTTAAAAAAGCAACAACAGGATGTTGAGTCTGACGGAGTCTGACGGAGAATCGGACCCGAACAAACAATGATGACGGCTCGAAACGAACATATTTCGATAGCATACAAGTCGTTACCTCGCTTTGTTACGTTGTTCGTGTTTAGTAGGGTTTCGTTGCCTCATCCTACTTCCTTTATTACCAATTTCTACTTCTATTCCTCCAGGATTTGGAGGAACATCGGGCTGTGCCTGCAAACTTTCGCCTTCATGGCTTATACAGTAACGTGCCCAGTTTGGGGCTTGGCTGTAAGATTTGGGTGGCTCTGTTTGGGACAACTGGTTGGATTTTTTGAGTGATTGTGCTAGTATTTCGTATTCTTAGGATACTTAAGTTGATGGGATGTGAGCGGATATCAACGGAAAAACAGTATGAAACGGGCACACGCACCATCATTATCTTACTACAGTGGCGCCCTCTCATTTTTGGAAAAGTGGATTTGCGTGATTTTGCTGCTTGTTTGCTCTTCAGTTGTGATGTGATGAGGGGTGATGAGATGAGGGGAGGATGCTATTTATTGAGCATGCAACTGGTGACATTGCCAAATGTCATTCCATTAACAAATTGCCATTGTCATTCCTTGCCAAACGTTATTCCTATTGCTAACTTCTTAAGTATGCATGATACATGAAAGAAATTATAAATTATGAGGAACAAAGAGTCCCCGCCAATGCAAAAAAAAAAAAAAAAAAAAAAAAATCGGCCTAGAATTCTATGAACTACTACTTCACACATAAAACGGCTAATGCGATTCCCGAATGGCATTCCACACCAACACGCAGGTGCACCGGGAAGCATCGCGCGCCATTCAGGGGTTGCGAGCATCTTTTTTCTTCTGGTAACATAGTTCCTATAATAATTCTAGTCCTATTTTCGCTCTAATTTCCGCATTGGTAAGGAATCACTTTTGCCTATAAATTCACAAACAATTTTACCCCCACTGTATGTGATGCATATTAAAAGGTATATTCCGCCTGCCTTATAACTGCCACGCGCAGATCACCATCCGCTTATGTAACCATCGTGCCATTTCCCGAGACTCCGCGTAGTAATACAAGGTCAACTGAGACAGGAGCTGCGTTAATGCAAGGTCGACTAAGACAGTAGCAGCGTTCATTGCAGCGAGGAACACAGTTACTATCTCAGTTGTCCTTGGGCGTAGTAGACGAAACAGCACGAACACAAAAACTGTGACGTCGCAAATCGGAAATATTTCATATTTTAACATCACACTTTATAATTTTTTAGGCTAGTATCTTATAATTTTTCCTCGGCGATCTATTGGCATAAATAATTTTAATTTTTACAGCATTATAGTGTTTTAGACTTTTGATCTCACGGTAATTATTAGCAAACGATTAAAAATTAGTACATGCATACACAGAGACGAAACGTCTTGATTATTGTAAGCATGCCGCAAAGGATCACATAATCGTAGGATGGTATTAAATTAAGTTCCCAATATTCAACAGAAAATCTCGTAGACGCCACACTTTAAAATGGATTTTTAGCTAGGGATTGACTAACGGTAAGTAAATAGAACTTTGGGGCCATACTTGATGTGGAGGATCGATAAAAATGGCGTTGGGAGGAATGTACCTTTAAGAAGTAAACAGTGTAATGATCTTAATACCCTTTAACAATGTCATTCGTTTCTTTTCCCGTCAGTCATCTCCCCTATTTTTATGACAACATCCAAGGTTCAAAAGTTCACCCTCAGTGGTAGTACTTAGAAATCATTAAGCTGGATCAAAACTTTGGTAAGTTTTGATCCAGCTTAATGGTTTCTAAGTACGTACCACTGAGGGCGAACTCTTGAACCTTGGATATTGTCATGAAAATAGGGAAGATGACTGACGGGAAAAGAAGACTTCAACTCTTTTCTTCAACAACAAGAAATATTTGTGGAATTTCACTCTCCAAAAGCGTGTTTGGTATAAGGATAAGTTTGTATAATATTTTTTTTTATTGAATCGTAACACTGATTGGCCAGTCCATCCTCGCCATTCCCTACAGATAGCAACGCTTTAATTACCGATGTGCCAGTCCGCCGGTGGGATTGCTGCTTCATGCGTGGGTAACCTTTGAAAAGCTGGCCGTGAACTTCATTCGTGAAATCGATGGTTCGACTGCTCCTTTGCCGAATAACCTTGGATCCTTGATATTTTCCCCCCTTCCCACAAAGGTGTGTGCTAATGAGAAATGCCTCCAGCAACTCACGTGACCAAACTGATCGAGTGACAACTTTCTTCCAATTAGGTGACACGCCACAAACCAATGAATGGCTGGGCAATTTCCTTTGCCAAGGCGAGTTTGGTGAAGATTATATGTTTGAGAAAAACTTATGTGTTCGGTTTTCGTTTCCAGTTGGTTTGAACGTGGTTGTTTGTTTATTTATTTGTGGTGCGTTAGGCTGTTTGGTTGGTTGTTTGTTTGTTTGTGTAAATTGGTTAAGGGTGCTTGCTTCTGTGTTGGTTTTCCAGTGCGGCTCATTTTTGCACCATTAGCGGTACGCACGCAATGTTGCAAACGCATTCATTTTCCTGGTTTTTTTCCCCTCTCGTTTGAGACTGGATTAACTGGATTAACGTCTAACTGCGGTTTCTGATGTTATATGTATAGCCGCAGCGAGCGCGGTAGCGCGAGCGAGGCAGGGATATTAGACGATTTTCTATTATACGAATTTCCAGTTAGACGCTTTTCCATTATACGAATTTCCTGGTAGATGATATTCCGTTATACTGTTTTCCGTTATACGTTTCTTCCAATTATGCGATTTTCCAGTTTATGATCTTCCCATTATCCCATTAGACGATTTTCCAGTTAAACGTTCGTCCGACGCCCTACTCATCAGACCACAGAGACGCGTCGTCTCGTCGCTCGCGTGCCGCTTGGCAGGGGGTCGGACGAACGTCTAACTGGAAAATCGTTTAATGGGATAATTGTCTAAAATCTGCCTATAAGTATCTAAACGGACATTCGTATAATGGATAATTGTATAATGGATAAACGTCAAACTGGATTAACGTCTAAATGCGGTTTCTGATGTTATATGTATAGCCGCAGCGAGCGCGGCAGGGATATTAGACGATTTTCCATTATACGAATTTCCAGTTAGACGCTTTTCCGTTATACGAATTTCCTGTTAGGTGATATTCCCTTATACTGTTTTCCGTTATACGTTCTTCCAATCATGCGATTTTCCAGTTAGACGATTATCCCTCGCCCCCCGCTTGACTACAGAGGTGAAATCAGCCAGAAGTCGTATCGTAGGGACCATTCATAAAGTATGTCACGCTCGGAGGGGAGGGAGGGACGAAGGGGGGGGGGGGGGGGTAGCCCAGTGTGACAAAACGTGACACGGGGGAGGGGTGGGGTTGTCAAAAAATGAGACGTCACACTTTTATATTTTTATACACTCTGTGTAAGAAAATTTTTTAATACTCCGACTGTACACAAATGATGTGCTACAGAGTCAGAAGAGTAAGGTGGTGTAAAGCTGCTTCTGTTTGAACCCGTCACCATTCTTGAGATTAAGTAGAATGCAAAGGAGCTCTCATTTCGAATGTTAGGTTGGGAAAGGCAAGAATTGAAGGTTTTCTCTGTTTTTTTTCCATTCACAATACGAGCTGTTGCTGGTGCCTGTGTGGTCTGAAATGGTGGAAATGCAGTAACACAAGCCTCAGTCCAGTCCTAAACTGAAGAGCGACCTAGCCAATTCTATCAATTCTGTGGGGAGCTTTGGGCTCTATGCTTCGCAAAGGTGTACTACAGTATCGGCCCAATCTTGAAAGAAAAAAAGACCTATGCGACTAGGTAGTACCGTATTGTAGATGAACTCACTGATGATTCGGCTGTATACGGTTGCTGCTTTCTGTAGGTTAGAGTCCGAAAGAATGCCAACTGAGATGCTGCCTCTCTTTTCTTTAAAAAAGTTTGTGAGTGGCAGAGTTAAAAGTTTAAAACGTGACACGATTTTAAGTATTTAATAGCAAAATTGTCATTTTCCGTCCCGAGGTAACCTTAGCAGTCGAAAAGGAAGTTATTTCTGCTATTTGCTTTTCCTCGTCCTTTATTGTAGCTGGTCATTTTTAACTCGTGGTAGAAAAATAATCTGTTTTTAAGAGTTCTGTGCGGACCCAATACAACTGCATTTCCAGAAGAAAAATGTCGCGGGCGCGGGGGGTGTGGTGTGACACACTTTTTAGGGGGGTATGAGTAAGTGTGACAAAATGTGACATGGGGAGGGAGGGGGTCAAAATTGGCAAAAAAATAACGTGACATACTTTATGAATGGTCCCGTAGAACAATCGATTTTATTTGATAATCATTATTAAATCAACACTGGAACTCGCGCTGAGCGTCTTTATTGTTGACTTGTCTCTCGTTCTGAGTCATTATTTGTACCACCACGTAATCCAAAGCGATCTGAACAGCTTTTCAGTTTAAGCTGTCCCAGCCAACTTCCGGTAATAGCCGGGGCTTTTATCTCGATGCTAAAACGCTTCTCAGCTCTTATCTGTACAATGCAATGATACAAAATAATGACTTCGAACGTGAGACAAGTTGTCAACAAAGACCTTCAGTGCGAGTTTCAGGTGATGATAATAGCGCGTAAGCGTAACACTTAAACCATGCGCAATGGCTGATTGCCGTGACGTCACCATGAGTTAGCCAATGACGAACGAGAACAACGGCTGTTTGGCCGTCTGATCAGACTAACCCAGTCACGTGATATGAACGTCACAGCAAACAGCCATGGCGTGGGGACAGCTATGACTTCTGGCGGGTTTCGCCCCTTTCATTATAATATGTTTAGTACTCTGTATCCATGCGGCGTGCGAGTGACGAGACGACAAGTCCCTCTGAATCAGACCTATTTAAATGTTTCAAAAGCTATTTTCACATGGGATAAACGAAAGTGTATCCATCAACGTATAGTGAAAGAGTATGTCGTTTTTATTTGGCTGTATAGTGAGGAAAGGTCTTGAGTGATCTATGAAACCTGGCATTGTACAATGCGACTGTATACAGGGAGTCCCAAAAGTCAGGGATCACCAAGGTGATATACCAGGGTGAAATACCGGGTGTTCATGCTGATATACCGGGGATTTTATCTTTGTTCATGCTGATGGTGTACCATCATCGTTTCTTATGATGAACAAAGACAAAAATCCCTGGTATATCAGCATGAACACCCGGTATATCACCTGGGTGTATCACCTCGGTGACCTCTGAGTTTTGGGACACCTTATATGACTAAACAACCATGTGGCAGTGTTTTGTAACTTCTTCTAAAACTGTTAATTGGTTAGCTTGTTGTTTGGCTGAGCATACAAGTTTCGAAACGGTGTAGTTGGCTAACTCCCGTAGCGAACAAGAACGCTGCGCGTCGCTTGCTTTAATCTGGCAAAGCATTTGCAAGATAGCAAGCCCTACTACGTCAAACGTGTGCAACCTGACAATTGGAAGAATACGCACGTCGTTGGCCTCAACTATTACTGAAATGACTGATTTTGCAGTGGAGAATGTTGCTGCAACCATGACGCTGTGACGACAAATGTTGTAGTGACTGTGACGCTGCGATGATGAATGTTGCAGTGACTTTTAGGGAAGTTATGATACAGAATGCTTCAGCAACAGTCAGTGACATTGCTGTGACGCATGCTACGGTGTCTGAAATTCCGTGACGTGAAATTGTCACTTGTCATCTGCTCACAAGCACATTTCACCAGAAATGAGGCAGGTTGCAACTTGTAGCACTGGCTGGCCACTCATTGCGACCAGGGACGTAAAGGTTTGGGCTAGGGGGTCCATCAACTAGCTGCGATTGCACAGCCAGCTCTCGGCACAAGGACAAGCCGCCCGTGACGCGATTGATGTCATCCATCGTGGTTATCGTCCTCCATCTTAGTTCCCCCAGGGGATTCCCCTACATTCCCACCTGCTGGAATGAGAAACGCACCTAATACAGTGGAAGCATCGCGAAGTTACAATCAAGTTTAAATTTATACAGACGATTACGAGGTTCAGCACAGACACTCTGCGTTTTATTACAGCTTTTTTTAAATGTATTTTAGTATTCGAATCAGGTGGCATGCTGTTGTTAGTTAATAAATCGATTGAATGTTGTGCGTTACTTGCCTGCGTAAAACGAAGCGAGGATTTCAATATGGCGGGCGCGAGCAACTGTCCTAGCGCGTGCGCTGATGTTCTTTGCCGCTTGGCATGTTGGGATACAACATGGCGCTGACTTAGGGCTGGAAGGAACGCGAGAGTTGTAGTTGCTGGTCCCCCTAACCCAAACCTTTACGTCCCTGTTGCGACAAATTGCAATGACCTACCATACGAAGTCAAACACAATAGCTGTAACGTATTTCATACAGTAGGCGATGGCTACACGTATAGATACTTTGCCGCATTCTTCGTTAACAGTCGTTATTGGAGACACTTTTGAATTGTACCAGTAGCTCAATAGAATTTGAAAAGTATCACCGTCACGTGATACACGTTGGGTTGTGTATTACGATAATTATTTCTAGTAGAAGTTGATTATCAAAAACATTTCCTCACTCAATTGAGAAATTGAAGCATAATCGCTGACCGAGGCGTTGTTTATGGTTGCATGAAGGTTTCAAAAGAAACAAGATTGTAACGTACCCGGTGTAATTTCTTACAATGAAAAGCAAGGGTGTGGCCATTTTCCTTCTGATGGAGGTACAGGAAACTTGCTTGTTTCATTCAGAGCTTGTCTGATTTATGGTTGCACATTCGTTGTTGGAGACGATGGTATAGTTCCTATGCTAACTTTTGAGCACCCATTTCACGGGATTTGGTAAACAACAGCATGGTTAGCGATGTTAGGTGTTGTGTCGACATTTTCTTGAATGTGTTGGCTTTAGTGGAAATTAAATTAAACTTCTCCGACTGTTTGACTTTCTGGCGGGCGGCGGTGACAGTCTGAAGGAAAGGGATGTAAACAGTTTGGGAGGTGGGTGGTAGGGATAATGAGTTGGGTCTTAGAATGTTTGTTGTACCATTCGGAACTAGTGAAGTGCATGACGGAAGGCGTTTAAGGAATATTTGTGCCTGAATTACGATTCATTTCATCAGGAAGGCCAAGTGGATCAGTCATCACACGTCTTACGACTCTTAAGGAAAATTGGAAATTAGCCAACAGCGTAAATCATACACTAGAAATAGCGTAGTTCAGTAAGCCACCTTTATGCACTTACGTTTCGTCGGAGTGGCATGACCCGGATTCGAACCAGCTACCCAGTTCGCCCCCAGATCACTTGCATAGCACCTTAATCGCTATGGCCAGGAACTGAACTACGTTATTTCTAGTGTATGATTTTCGCTGTTGGCTAATTTCCAATTTTTTTTAATATTATTTCCAGCGATCAATGTCTATTTATTACGACTCTTAAGACTTCGTTTTTTAGGGCACCTATTTTAGTGGATTGATCTTGGTAGGAGATAAAATTAACAGTTCTTCCAGTATGCGATGCTGTACTCCACTCTGCATTGTAGTGTATTGTATTATCCTCCACACTAACAGTATAGTGTCGAGGAAAACGCACTAATTTGCAGTGGTTCAACAAAATGCCGCTGTCAGAAGTGGCAATGAATTACAAATTGATTAGACTATAGGCTGGCCATAATTCAAACAAAGGGCATCGTTTAACCCATTCGACAAACCACCCAAAAAATGTTTCGTCCTGTTTGCCTCTTAAATCTTACCAAATTTATATTCGATTATGTCCTGCATTTTCCCAAGGCTCATCAGGATAATAAATGGTCCTGTTTTCTTCACGATTTTGTTTCACCAAGGAACAGTAACGCCACGTTCGAAAAGTAGCAATTCACGCTTATGCTTACGAAAATCGAACCCAAATCTTTCATATTCGCTTTTGCCAACCTGCCAAAAATTTCCCAAATCACCGTCATCATTTAAGGTGGATTTGTAGCTTTTCTGTAAAATGCATTAATCTTTTGTCTAATCACCGAAAGTGTTAATTCGTCGTAAATTCTTGCGTATGGCTTGCCCACCATAGCTTTTTCCGTTAAATCCGACATTGCGCCAAAGCCGAACACCAAGAGCCACAACCACACTTTACCTGGGTTTTCTTGTTTCATTTAAAGAATTTTCATTACTTTCCACTTTAATCACACCCCACGGGCACCACCGATGCTGGAGCCTACGGAAGAAAAAAAAAAACCACAGACAGCACACACCTTGCCAGACACTCACCGAATTAGTTAGACTAACTAACTCAAGGATTTGTTACCATAGTTAACCAACCATTTCGTGCATTTGGAATTCATTTAGGCCTTCACACGGCACTAACTCGTACTTAAAGTTGATCACGTTTTACCACACATAAGTCGAGAACCGGTTAATGGCTTAACGTAAACACTACTGGTCGATTCTTGCTGTTTTAAATGTTACAAATTAGTTTTTCTTAGGCTATATATATATATATATATATATATCATATCAAAAACTAAAACTGGTGAAAAGGCCGCCAAGTCCCGACTGGTTCGGCCCTTCAAAGGAGTGATATCAACACACCAAAACATTCGCCAACTCAATCGCACCGCTTAATAATTCGAACGTTAAATGAAAACTATAGAACATTGCTACTTTCGGTAGCAACGTGCAAGTGTTCATTTGGCGTCCAAAGTATTATTCGGTGCGATTAAGTTGGCGAATGTTTTGGTATGTTGATATCACTCCTTTGAAGGGCCGAATCATTCGGAACTTGACGCCCCCTTTTACCAGTTTTGGTTTTTGATATGATATCAGTCCTTTTTTTTTTTAATTGTGTGTTGACTCAATTCCACTACCGTACAGATGTGAAAGTGCCACGTCAACAAGAAATTTGTTTCAACACTTTGCTACTACCTTTTGCTTATAGGCCGAACCATTCTCAACTTAGTCACCTCTTTATAGGTTTTTGGTTTGGTTTTAATTTTGTTGTAATTTGTTTTATTTTGTTAGTTTTAGGGTGATGATTTCACTCCTTTGAAGGGCCGAACCACTCCCATCTTGGTGGCCTCTTTACCAATTTTTGGCTTTGTTTATTTTGCTTTGTTTTTACAGTTGGTTCGTGAATTTTTCGTGAATTGGGCGTGAATACAATTTCTTTGCAACGTTGTTTAGATTTATTGTGGTACACTAGTGTGTGTCTAGGCACGCGCGTCAATATACACGTTCTCATTGTCCGAACTTTGGCCGTCCAATGAGAGACGATGCCGACAATACTAACAATGCTTACAACAATAATTTCGTACTTACGCTTCCTCCCACTCCATCCCCGTTACGCCCCAGGCTCCAAACCATAAAAGGTACGCAGTTCGTATTGTACTGCACCCATTCGTCCGATTTCATAGCTGGAAGCCTTCCCGTTATCTCGGTAGCGATGAATAATCACCCTATGGGATTAACATAGGGATGAGCGACACATTTTCAACGTTATTGAGGGTCAGATTTTGCATTGAAAGCAGCTTAGCTGGCATTCCTACAGGAGTTAAGTTTTGTCAGGTGGGTCATTGCTCTCGATTTTAACACAATTTAAGCTTTTGTACCGCATTATTATTTTTCCCCAAGTACCTGAACTGTGCCCAACTATGCTTCAAGATATAAGACACTGACGCTATGGCGTCGCGCTACAATGGTTTACAATCTCGACAATTGAATTGATGTGAGGTTCGTTGTTATGTTTGTTGCTTAACTTGGCGCGACACACTAGCGTGTGTCTAGGTGAGGTATGCCAGCGTGTGTCTAGATGAGGTGTGCACCGATTTGTTGTGGCCCTAAAATTGTTTTGAAATACTTTGTGTCGATTTCAAAACGTTCTATAGCTACCATCTCTTTAGCTGAATACAAGGCTTCGGTTAAAGGCAGGTCAAAATCTTCGTTTATTCGTATACCAGAATTTGTTGTTTTGCTGGCATACACACAATCTGGAAAAATTATGCCATTAAAAATTACCCGAATTGGAAGTGGCAAACCAGTGCATGGCCAAATCATTGCCATACACATTTACCAATAGGGCCACTCCGTCACTGGGATAATTGCAGAAAGTAGGAGATGTGATTCTTGTCCTCTGTAGGCTAACGAACGTAGGAACAAATTTGGATGAACTTCGTAATTTACAATGTACGTGTACGTTGAACTTGATTGCTGCAATCGGAGATTCAATGTTTTCGTGCCCTCTCTAAATGACGCATCGTAGTCGACCTCTGGTGGTTGGACGGCTGAAAATACGGTTTGACCCTCAAAAAATTGCTACAAAAAGTTTCTCAACGATTTTTTTCTAGTAGCAGGTGTGGTGAATAACATACTGAAAGTTTACCAAAGTTTGACTACCGGAAAGGCTCAGTTTTCAAGACGGCGTTTAAGACGGCCGCCAAGTACCATACTCCTATAGTTAAATTGCTACAAAAGATTTCTCAACAGTTTTTTTTGTAGTATCAGGTGTGCTGAACAACATACTTCAATTTTCAATATGGTGATCAAGATTGCCACTTCTACAAATGATTTGTCAACGACAGCATAGCCCTCGTTCCCCCTCCTAGGCGCGTGGCAATGGTAATTTTTTTTTAATCAGCCGCAATCTTCTCTTTCCTATATACCATGGAGGCACTCGAGGCCCCTTACATCTCGTCCTTGCCATAACTCTTCTAAACTCCTTTAGACGGGTCGAATTTGTACATTTTTTATTTCGTTCTTTCGTGTACTGACCAGCTGTATTACACAGCATCGTCAAAAATGAAGTGCAACGAATTGAAGTCCCCTTTCACCACCCAACCACCACACTCCCTGGCTGAATTCGAGTATATTATTCTGAAATTCGTTGAAAATGGCTACTCGTTTCCAAATTCATTATGTACGCTAACATCTCTTACCAAATCCCATGTGTGCACCCCACATGCGATCCACGTTCATAGATAGGAACCAGTGAGCCGAACTTGTTCAGCGTCTTAGGTTTCGTAAATCCAAACTCAGATTACTTGACCAAAATAATTCATGTACAGCATTTACAAAAAAAAAAACAAAAAAAAAAACAAGGTGGTAGCTAGACATTTCAAAGACTAATATTTTATCCCAAATTCCTAACATTATAAGCAGAATAATTAATCTCGAAACCATTCGCATTTCACTTTGTGAGCCACCTGTCAATAATCATATAAATATAAAGAATTTCCAAATAAATACAGATGCAAACCTATTTACGTTGCCTTTCGGACTTATATGTCAGACTGCCTGAGCGGGGAATCGAACCCACGACCTTTGAAATCAAGGGCCGAGGTCCTACCGCTCAGCCATACAGACACGGTTTAAACGAGACGGAAAGCCAATGGGCTCGAGATTGGTTAAATAAATACGGATGCAAACGGATGGATACGGATGTGAATGTTTACATGTATATGTGAGCGTGTTAAATGCTACCTATAGATGTTTCCTTTTGGCTGTGTCAGTATAGCTTAGCGGTAGGACCTCGGCCTTTGATTTCAAAGGTAGTAGGTTCGATTCCTCGCTCAGGCAGTCTGACATATAATTCCAAAAGGCAACGTAAATAGGTTTGCATCCGTATTTATTTAACCATACTGACACGGCTAAAAGGAAACGTCCGTAGGTAGCATTTAACACGTGCATATACATTATACATGTAAACATACACTATCCATTCACCACTGTGGCGCGACAAATAAGCGTCATTCCAGTGGTAAATGGATAGTGCATGTTTACATATATATATATCCACGTGTTAAATGCTACCTATGAACGTTTCCTTTTGGCCGTGTCAGTATGGCTCAGCGGTGGGACCTCGGCCCCTCGGTTTCGAAGGTCGTGAGTTCGATTCCCTGCTTAGGAAGTCTAACATATAAGTCCAAAGGGCAACGTACATAGGTTTGCATCTGTATTTATTTAACTCTTCTCGAGCCTTTGATTGTTGAGTCTTTGAATTTACAAAACATGTAAAGTTAGAAATTTCCGGCTTCAGGGGAAAATTGACATCACAATGTAAAAAGCCAGCATACAGTATACTCTTCCTACTTCGGATTGTGTCACTCTACTGAGGTCACTTATTTTGAAATAACTCAGGCCCGAAACATCAAAGATTGATTAATTCATGTGTGTACACCTTCCAAAAGTCGTTCCACATTCCCCGTTAATGCGACAAGTATAAGCATTGCCCGTCCATTATCAACTTATACGCTCACTAAAACAGAAGTTAACGGGTCAAAACTAGTTACCGACTAAAAAGAATGTGCTGATAAGCACTCACAGACTGTAATCCGATTTTAGTGTTAAAAGCTTTGCGTATGCCCGACGGCTAAAACTATCATCACTGCACAGTCTGCCCTCCTCCCCCCCCCCACCCTGCCTCACACTCCCATTCCATCTTCTTTGCTCGTTGGCAACAGCTCTTGCCAACCTGTTATTTTAACGCTATAAACGGGCTCAGACATGTGTTAAAATTTGTGTTGAGATTTGGAAATCAGTGAAGAGGCGCCTTGTCTACGTTGTAAGGTCAGATCCAGCAAGAGCAGTAATATATAAGATGCGCACAACAGCCACGACGCACGCCGGACAGGGCTGCTATCTACTCCTCTCGAAATAGTAGCATTGAAAGTTGGAGAGAGACGTTGGAAAAACGGACTGATTTCTCAAAATTACTCTTAGGGCTGCTCGGAAATTGAGTGGTCAGCGCGTTCTTGAAGCTAAACGCGTTTGAACTACGAAAATAACAATGTGTTGCAGTTAGCATGAGCATTGTTGTAAACTTTCGCGTAACAAGTCGAGCGTAGTGTTGAAACATCGAGTATGATCCGAAGCACTTCCGAGTGGATCCCTCTTTGTATGGCAGAAATGCATCGTATCTAACACCAAAACTGGTAAAAGGAACCGCCAAGTTCCGAAAGGTTCGGCCCCTCAAAGATGTGATATCAACATACCAAAACATTCGCCAAGTTAATCGCACCGACTAATAGTTCGAAGGTTAAATGAAAACCAGAACGTTGCTACTTTCGGTAGCAATGTTCAAGTTTCCATTTAACGTCCAAAGTATTATTCGGTCCGATTAACTTGGCGAATGCTTTGGTGTGTTGATATCAGGTCTTTGAGGGGCCGAACCATTCGAAACTTGGCAGTCTCTTTCACCAGTTTTAACTTTAGATACGATGTATTTTTACCATGCAAAGAGGGATCCACAAGGAAAAATCCATATACGCGATAAGCGAGCTACAACGTCTCGCCGCCAAGGCAAGCGGGACTAAGAGCGCGTTTATGTAACGACTCGCCTATGCATTCTCGCAGCTGAAATTTAATCGCGATGGCAAAGGCGTCGTTTCCATGGTAACAATGCTTCCCGGATTAGCTAAATCCGACATCGTTTGAGCAAATGCTTGCAGTCTTATAATCCGTGACAGTAAGATAAAGAATTCCTCCTGACGAAGCAATTTTCCCAATCGCTTCTAAACTCAATTATTGACTCGCTTCGTTGCGAGCTGGCAGGGCTAAAACCGCCGCCATGTTGGAATTTCAGATAATTTCTAGCTTCTAGAAGCGAGAATGCGAAGGCGAGTCGTTGCGTGAACGCGTCCTCAGCCCGGAATCTTTCAACTAGCGGGGTCAATTTTATCAGCTCGCTCTGATAGCAACCAATCAGGAAGAAGAGTCGATGTCGTTTCAGGCAAGATGGCGACGGTAAACGAATCCTGCACTCGATCGGTCCGTCACTCAAGTTTAGCTAAATACTTTTCATTGTAAGACGAGCAAAATAAATCTTCACATAGATAGGCGTGTATTTAATAATTGGGGCCCATGAAATGGCATGCAGACTAGGTTCAAATCGTGATCTGCGCTATTGTTCGTGTCCGATCAAAATAGGCCACAGGTCGCAGAGCTAAATAACCGCTAGAAAGCAACGTCCACTTCTCACAAAAGTCGCGGGAAACTTGCCTTCGTTATGCAAATCTAGAGAATAAACCTTTGATTCCGAAAATGCTGTTGTATGAATCTGAAAGTCTTGCGGTAATTAGCTATCGCCAAAAATAAGCGTTCATTTTAGGCCAATCAGAACCACGCTAGGATACTGTAGGATTAGGCAAGTCACTTGAATGGAATTTAAACAGCGAGAAGTGATAGCAAGTTGGGCGGGTCGTACAGGCTGGACGGATCTCGTTGTGAAATTTCCTTACTTATGCCACGCGCCATAGCTGCTTGCTGTGACGTGCATATCACGTGACTGAGCTAGTCCAATCAGACGGCCAAACAGCCGTTGTTCTCGTCCGTCATTGGCTAACTCATGGTGACGTCACGGCAAGCAGCCATTGCGCATGGTTTAGCACTCACTAGTGATGATTGTGTTTAAATTGACTTTATAGCTGATCTGATATTGTTGTAGTTGGGTTAGGTTAGGTTAGGTTAGATTAGGTTACGTGAATTAATTCTGATTAAACAGATTTTTTTTCTGTACGCAGCTGGGCTGCATGGAGAGCTGTGTAGCGAGTTTTGCTGAACTGTTTACGAAAAATATTAAGCAGGCTAGTCAGCCAGGAAAGCGGCACGCTAGCCCGCATAGCATTGATAGCTTGTTCGCAGGTCTCGCGTAAATGTAGTTGGGGCTTTCGATAAATAAATATACGGATATGACGATTACAGGCCAGTAGCTTCATTGCCAGCAAAAAACGAAATAGCTGTATAGCCGCGTAAATGTATCTGTGCATGGGGCGAGTAAAACATTAAACTGGGCAGTATGAAATGAAAACCCATAGAGCCATATTTTATAGGCTGTATCGTATGTTTAGGAACAGCAGCATTGGGGAAACCGCATACCATACAATCTAATCATTTGCTTTATCATTTTTTTGTGTGGAACGTCAGTCAGCCTATACGAATTTCGGTCGACCTATACGAATTTCAAGAACAAATATCCTCGAGCATAGATCCAACAGACAGATCCAGAAAGCATGCATTACAAGTCTGGGACTGACACTGTTGGACGAATATCGACAAAATACGTAGAGTCATCTAAAATTTACTTAAAGGAGTGCTGTTTTTTTTTGGGTATCAGTCAGTGAGTACGTGAAGAACGAAATGAGTCGATGCCATCGGAGCGAATGGTAAGATACTTTTATAAAAATAACGTTTATTGTACTTAAACCATACACCGTTTACTGCACTGATTACCATAGTTTTTAGCAGCTGCCTAAAACACGGCTTTACAATTATTGTAAGGAACTAAAAAAACATGAAATCAAAACTGGTAAAAAAAATTATCTCGTTACCAATCATAAGGGCGCGTTTACGCAGAGACTCGCCTTTGCATTCTCGTAGCTAGAACTCACTCTCGATGGCAAAGGTGACATTGCCATGGTAACAACGCTAAATGGATTAGCTAAATCCGACATCATTTGAGTAAATACTTACTAATCCGTGCCAATAATATAAAGAATTCCTCATGACGAAACAATTTTCCCAAACGCTTCTGAACTCACGTTATTTGCTGTTTTTGTTGCGAGGCGGCAGACATAAAACCACCGCCATGTTGGAATTTGAGGTGATTTCTAGCTTCTAGCTGCGAGAATGCAAAAGCAAGTGGTGGCGTAAACAAGCCCTTATTCCGAGATTTGTGACAGTCGTGTTTTTAGGCTTCTTTACAGATTGTGGAGTTGTTTTTATCCTAGCTACTAAAAATTATGGCAATCAGCAAGGTTTGCAGACCAACAGGTAACGGGTTACGTTTTGTATAAGACTACGAGGCAGCTTATTAATGAGTTCCGAGTCTCATCATAAGTATGAACACGTATCTGTGTGCATTTTGTGAATTAAATGTATGCATTGAACTTAAAAGATGCTGATGATGCAGTTTCACAGAAAAACTAACGTGTTGATGAAATCCAGTAAGTAGTAAGTTAAGACAGTCCTTTCTTGCGCTAAGGAAATTGCGTCTTATGGGCACGTTCTTAGTAAAGCTATTGGTCCCAGCACGAACTTCCTCCCTAGTGGAAGTATTTCAAGATGGCATAAATCAACAGGTGCACAAGACTCGAGGGAGTCGCTGCTCCAGAATCTGATCACTGTAAGTCTGGTATGACGAATGAGACTGAGACGACTGCATTATTAATACTGTAAGCGAGGGAGGACTATCATCATCAGAGCTCACTAGAGTTGCATCTGCGATGCGGTTAATGGAAGCCACCGACGGGGGCATGCCATCCTTGGTGTACCTTCACGGTAAACTGGTTACCTGTTCGCATGTGAATTATCACAAAGTGGATAATTCACTTTTTTCGTTGTGGTGTTCAGATTGCCTTGTAGATTTATTACTAGACTTTGAAACAACTCTTGCTCCGACAGTCTTTCTGTTTATGTACTTCTTTCAAATGGCTAATCAGGTGGATACAAACTTGGTTTCTACTTAGGGCTACGGGCTTTGGGTGCTGCTGAATTACAGCCTTTTCTAATGGAAACATGGCATTCGTAACACATCGCCGTGGTTATTCACATCGGACCATGCTGTAGTTGTGGTATTTGACTCAGCTTGTCCTTAATTGCGATTACGGGAATAAATACAGATGACGGGACACCGAGAAACTGTGTGGGAAATCTGATTTTAAAGTACACAATTACATCACACGGTCAAGAATAAATATAGCAGTGTTGTTAGGGAGTTGTTAAGGAAGTTAAAAAAAAAAGTGGAAATGCGAACTATGTGCTCAAACGCCGATAGGAAACACGGACGATCGGAAAATAAGTGAACCAAAAAATGAAACCGAAACACCCCCGATAGCAACGGTAAACTATTAACAAGCCAATTAATGAGCAACATGACGAAGTTCGTATTCCTTATTTGCCAAATGAAATTACGGAACAAAAAGTAATTTCATTTTGAAGCCACGAAAAAGTTAGTTAACCGCCAAATCAATAGCTTGCTTACTTGCCGAATTAATTTACGGAATTAAAAAAAAAGTTGCAGCTTGAAAACAAAAAAGTTAGTAAACTAACGCAAATTAAAGTAGAACTAATCGAAGTCAGTAAATGTCTGAATTTTCAGCTGAAGAATTGATGAGCCACAAGAAGAACATGACAAACAGAAGATGGGTTTAAAAGAGGTGACGAAAAAATTATTAATTTAGAATTAAATTACTTGACAACAGTATAATGACTCTTTTTGAGTGGGATGAGGGGATGGGCCCTTATGAGTTTTAATCTCGGTGCCAACATTTTTTCTATTTCGATTTCTAACAGGAAAATGAACGATTCGATGAAGCAGCTAATTTCTAATCAACAAGAAAAAGAACCACCCAAAACCAAAACCACTACTACCACTACTCACTACTTTGAAAGGTCGACCCTTTTTTGGAAACTTGGCGGCTGCTCTTATACCAGTTTTGTTTTTGGGCGGATCTATTATTAAGAAACCTGCTACAACCGTTCATACACACGTTCTGTCCGAATAGAGTAGAACTAAGCTAACCATCGGGTAGTAAGGGTCTACTCTTACAAAATTTTACACCTAGACCCTTACTCTCAAAGCTTGCCCGTGTTCCTTCTAGGTTTTGACTTTTAGACCCTTACTATAAACATTTAACGTTCCGTTTTTGTTTATTAATACAGAAACGTACCACAAGTTTTAACTTAACAAGTAAAGTTAACTTTCTTTATTAACTAAAAGTTGCATTACCCGGTTCCCCAACTATAAAAACAACAACAATAATAATAATAATCATAGCGATCGCATTAATAATGCAAACGAGGAAAAGGAGCAATAAATAATATAATACATCATATGACAACACATAAAAGAAAACCCATAGCCACTGAGACGATGGAACCTTCGAAAAAAATCGAATGAATTTATCACCCAACAGTTCACAGATGGAGGGTTTTTGGATGATAATAAAACGAACAACGAAGAAAGCGCGCTAGAGAGAGAGAAAGAGAGAAGGTCGGGAGGACGAGGTGTGTGTGTGCGGGGGTGTGGGACCGTAACAAGATTTCCTCTTGTCGTAAATTACCCTTTGCCATTCTTTTTATTATACGGTTGAACAAACTATAAAAGAGACGATTGGGGCACAAAAGACCGCTGGTAAGCACTTTTTCATGTTCGAGTGAAGAACTTGGACGAATCATTTTGCCGTGACGACAACTGTAGGCATAAGGGAGCAAACAAAAAAAAAAAAAAAGACCTGATGAAGCAGAGTGGTGTATACATCTTTCGATTCCTTTCTGAGCAGGGCGTTCGTAAAAGGCGATGACTGTGGAATCGCCATCAATGAATAGATTTGGCTTCTGGAATGGTTCCGTTCGAAACTGAAGAGTGATAAAGAGAGAGAGAGAGAGAGCTCATCCGTGCCAGCCGACCGAATTTATTTTCCTGTTGGAACGTGTTTGTGGAAGATAGTACGTGCTCTTCGAGCGTCGTCGTCCAAGGTATGACAGCAGACCATTTAACGGAAGACTTCAAACTTTTACAGTGTGAGAACGGAAGTGATTTAGAGGTTAAACGTTGAAGTAAAGACGCTGATGCATGGGCTTTTTGCTGTTTGTGAAGAGTCTTGATGGTTTTGTTTCTTAGCGTGACAGTACTGAATGCGTTTCTTCTGCGGCATTATATGACAGTCGGTTCCCTTTGCAAACGACGCAATTATTTTGTTATAATGCTGGGTTTTTTTTTCAAACGAACGACACAATATTAACTTGCTGGAGGAAGTAAAAAAAAAATTACTGTCAAGTTTTTGTAAACTAATTTTAGGTTTAGGGCTTGAAAATTTTCCTAGGTCTTCAGCTAAGAAATGGACTGTGCAGTCAGTATACGGATTGGAGAACTGAACCAAAAGCACATGCGATAAAAAAAACAAAAAACAATGTCTAATAGTGACATCAGGGGGTACATAAAAGTGGCAATACCTTCATCAGAGAGTATTGCCGTAAGTGGGTCTCCCAACGTGGTACAGAGGTTGTGCTGCAGCACTAAAATAAATAAATAAAGCTTTAAAATAGCTAACGGGAGTAATGGGTATCTACCCAAAAACAAAACTTGTTAAGGATTCCCGCCAAGCTTTTCGGCCGTGTGAAGTCGTGATATCAAACGCCAAGCTCTTTCGCCAAGCGAATCCCACCGAGTAATAGTTCGAAAATTAAATGAAATATAT